>CM062817.1:393805228-394112167 GCA_031772625.1 Pinus tabuliformis
TTCCACTCTAAGATGTTTGGAACTTCTTCCTTACATTCCAATTCTAGAAACATGGTAAGGCATGTCCTCAAACTTTGGATTTTTCCTTCAAAAATATTGTTAGTGGTTTGGCCATTTACAATTTCTCTGATTTCTCGAAGGGATCAAATTTTGTTTTATTTATTCACCTTATGCCAAGCTATTAATTTTCCCTATAGCTAGATTCAATTTTAATGGTCGATGGCTACTAGGATCGTCTCTTATTTTAATAACATTAATGCGTACTCCTCATATTGGAAAACTCTTGTTCATAACAAGTCCCCAGACACTCTTTTTCATGTAAGCTTATAGGAATTAGGGGCATAGTTACTATTGAAAACACTGATTTTAAAGAAATTTGGAGAGTCTTACACTGTCATAAAGAGATCATTCAAGCGAATTGGAGTGCTTTGTTGGCAATTTCCTAACATTTCTAATTTGGAACAAGCATGAACAACACACAATGCCAATGTAATGGCATACAATTTCCCTATAAAAAAAGATTGGATACATACAAGTGATTTCATAATTCATATTTGTCTTGATATGGGAAAAAACCAAACATGTGATTTTTCTAAGGATTATCTTCCAAGGATTGAACCAAATTTCATAATTGATATTTGTCTTGACAAGGATTTTGGAACTTTACTCTATTTTGACCCTCCTTTCCTGTGTTGGGAGCAGTCCAATTTTCCATAAACAAACCACAACCCAGGGTTCTTTTACAATCAAGGATCTCTATAGATAGATCATTTTATCAAGTGCAAAATTTGAAATTATTGCCACCTCAAAGATTGAAGAACTACATAAAAAATGCCATTAATATACTAGTGATTGTGTCTAAAACTAAGCTTCATTAAAATCTCTTGGTAAGGTACATATTACAAGCCTCAATCATTTGCTATTGTGTCCATCACTTTGAGCAGCAATTGCTTGTAATGGCCCAAATGGTACACCTACCAACTCATCACCTTGGTGTTCCATCAATATTGTTTCGGACCTAAAATATTATGGGACTTGAAAACTAGTGATTGATGGCACTAGCACATCTATGATGAAGAAGAATGAATATTTTGAGGATTAGAATGACTAACCTGTGAAGGCCTGTAAATAAACAATGATAAGACCTGTCCTTGAGAAGAACCACTACTTCTTGTATGTTCTTGTGCGAATGGAATATGATGTGATCCCCAAGGCATACTTGGTAGCGAATGTAGCATCAAAGAAGAAATACCCCAGGTCCATTTGGATTTTGGTTCATTGGAACCCAATTTCTAGATTCATGGTTAGTTTCTTTGTTCTCTAAACCTACAACAAACCAAGTATTAATAGCAATACCCATCATCATGTTTCTTCAACCAGCTTCTTCTCACTGAGAAGGTGAATGATCCCTTGCACCAACATTGAAGCTAGAAGCATTGCCATGTCTAGGCATAGAATAACTTTCATTCCATGAAATTGAATCAAAACTCCTCTCTATACCAAATGACAGATGAAACATGCTAGGTTGGTGCTATGATTCCAATAAATTTTATAGAGTAAGCATCGCTATCATCTTTTCATCTGAATTTTTTACACACAACATAATTTATTTTCTCTATTTTTAAGTCATTTTCTTTATGATAGGATTTCCATTAAATCTTGATATACATACTATTCAAAGTCAGTTATTTTTTAACCTGCTCATATCTTGGGTTAATGCTTTAAATTTTTCTGTTGATTAGCCTTTGGTCTAGCCGTAGGCTGCTGGGATTTTACCACAAATTTCACAGAATCTATTCTAAATGCGTTCCTTTATGAAATCTACCTGAGTATTCGTAGAGTGATCTATTCCCAAATTTTGAACGATCCTTTTCCAACCAAAAACTAGGTGGTTTTTGTTAGGAAAAGGGTTATTAATTTTGTTAGGACTTATGAGACTGCTGTAGTGTATTTTTGTTAGGAGAGTATGGTACTTTCAGTTTAAGGTCTCTAGGATATTTTATCCTCTCCAAATGATGTTTCCTTCTTGATATTAAGGAAGATATAGCTAAAATTCTATTATTGAATCTTAGAGCCTTACAAATCACAGAGGTTCTAAGGATGCAAATGGAGGTACAACTAAGGTTGAATGAATAACTGGACGTAAGGGCTATATTTCCCTTTTTCTAGCTTTCATTATTTGGACATGATTCTACTATGTTTTTATGAAGTCAGATATTCAAAAGTCACATCAATTTTCAGCCTTTGTTTTTAGCAAGTTCCAAGAAACTTTCAACTTCATATAGAAGCACACGTAAATTAATTGCAATCAATTTTTAAAAAAGAAAGGGAAACTCTTGTAGGTTACAAAGTGGGTTTAATTAGATTGGAAGATACTCGTGAGGAGCTTTCTGAGTTGACCTCAAAAGTGAAAAGTGAGTGTTTGAACTTTGTCCTCAAAAGTGAAAAGTGAGTGTTTTAACTTTGGCCTCAAAAGTAGAAAGTGAGTGAATACTTGTTTTATTCTTGGGTAACTGCTCCATATTTCTATATTCCTTTTCCTCTTTTACTCATTTCTTAGATAAAAATCAAACTCACAAGAACACAAGGAGCATAGAAAGAGCCACTCCCATTGTAACCATTGCTCCAATCCAGTCAAGTACCACGCCAATGTCCTAGCATGCTATGCTGAAATCTAATGGGTTCCATATTATGCGACTTAATGTCTATTCATAAACATAATGCTTTTACAACATTTATTCCCTCCTTTCATTATGAATATTTCATTAGATTATTAGAAATAATACAAAATTAAAATTACCTAAATGAAATAAATGCATATAATCAATATGAAAGTTTATGTATAAGCATACTTCTTTTACAACATTTATTCCTTCCTTGCATTATGAAGACTTTATTGGATTAATAGAAATAATGGAAAATTCAAATCACCTAAATGAAATACATGCATAAGGTATCACTTAAGAATGGTATTTTGGATATTTTCCTTGTTCAACATCCATGACATCTTCATCAACATCAAACTTGGGTACTAATGCAGGGAAACTCAAGCATATTCTTACAAAGGTTTTCAACTTACAGGCCTCATAAATCTAGGTTACCTATTATTTTGCATATGTCGATGCCCAGAAGGTACATTTTTTATGCACAAAATGAGCTAATGATATTATTTATCTAATGGAAGTTTATATGTATGGCCTTCTTGGAACTAACCTTTTTCGGTGGTACTAGGGGAAGTTGAATTGCTATACATGTTCAGATACTTCATCCTTATATAGAGACACCAAAGCCTCCAAGTGACCCCTTATCAAATCAGGAACCTTGTCAATTATCCTCAGATACTTCATCTACACCATCCTTATATTATTTCCAAGGCCAAAGAGTCATCTATGAGAAACAAATTTATAATTCTTTTGCAGGGACTTGATGAAGTGTGCTCATGCATTTTAGTTTTATGTCATGGAAGGTGCCTCAAGGGAAGGGAGGAATCCTCTTATCACATTGTATTGCCTCTATCAAAAATGATATTATACTTTTACAGTGATTCAAAGTTATTAATGTTTTCTTTATATTATTATTGCATAGTTGTGATAAAGGAAATTTTCAATATAATACCCTGAGGAAGAGTTAGAAGTGGTAGTTCCTAGAGAATCCCCTTGGATTGTTTCCTCATTTATCAACAATGTGCAAAATTTATTTGCTAGATGTTGATCAATGACCATTATGTTTTCTATCAGCTAGAACCATATGAGGCTTTTGTGTTTTTTATTCTCAAAATAATGTTCATAGAATAATTCAATAGTGGGAATGGATGTCCCAATCCTTAGGAATGCCCGAATGAATTGTTGGTGAAAATTTTAACATTATTGAGTGGGATGATATTTGAGTTGTTGGTAAGGCTATCACTCCCTAGAAAATAGAAATGAAAATTCATATAAACTATATTGTGCAAGTATTTATTTTTGGAAATCTCTAGAAGTAGGTGGGTGGTTAAATGGAGAAACCTATATTTTATCATGCAATCACAATTAAAATTTGATACATACACTTGGACCAAGTGCACTTCAAATCACAATGAATTTTGGTGAGTTCCATGTTATTATTTTACTTTTTAGTCCTTGTTTCTCACTCCATATCTGTGTGTCGATGAATCCTAAATTATGCCTCATCGGGTCCACTTTATTGCATTTTCTGAATTCTAGTGTAGTTTTCATTCAAATTTTAGCCCCTTTTCTCAGCTTCTTGCCTTAGTTTTTTTTATTTCCCTGTGAAGTCACTTCTTCCAGGATGGTTCATGTTTCTATGTCTCTATCATATGCTTAAAAATGTGATTGTTAGCATGTTCCTATGATTCCTTCAGACAACAAAGATATTGAATTTTTGTGCACAATAAGTGTCATGTTTGATTTCATTAAAAACTTCCCTTTTGGGGGATTCCTTGGTCATTCTAGGGAAAGACTTATCTTACATCCTTATAAATATTATTTGAACTCTATTATGTGTTCTTACAAACTCTTGGCTATTGAATACTCTTAAATATAATTTCTATGTTGCTCTCCCACTTTGCAAGTACTTATTTTGGCATTGGAGGATAAAAATCAATGTTGTAATGCATATAATAGACATGAATTGTTGACACCTAATCCTCATGATTGGGTGAATATAATGTAAATAGATAAATAAGTAATATGAACAGTCATCAGGAGATGAACTAAACAGTCTCTCCCTCGTGTATTTAACGAAGACCTACCTGAAGGAATAAACATGAATCAATTTTTGGTTGAGGAGTTACTGCCTGGTCTAACATGGTATTAGAGCTAGCTCCATTTTTGGCATAGTCTTGTAACTCCCTTCTGCTAGTTTCATGCAATCTGTCCATTGCCCCTGTGCGCTCTATTTGCCATAATTAACTCTGAATTCTCTAACTTGAAAATCCTCTGAATCACTAAGTTGAATGCCCTTGAGGCTACTGCGTTGACTGGTGTTGTTGGTGCATGAATCAACTCCATGACCATGTGTTGGAAATATACTGAGAGGGGGGGGTGAATCAGTATTATCTAGCAATTTACCAAATCTTCCTTATTTGATCTTTTGAATTATTCTTGCATATCAGTACCATAAAACAATGAGCATGAATAAAGAAAATAGACAGTCACACCAAAGAACACAAGATGTAAGGTGGAAACCCAATGCGGGGAGAAAACCACCTGCTGCAATATGTCTCTATCTTCTTTCAAGAAATTCTTTTTACAATGATTTTGTACTGGTGCAGTCCTTTACCAGCACGCAGGCTGCAACCTGCAGAGAGCTACAACTCTCTCTCGTTTTCCAGTCTCTCCTGGAAGGGAGCTACAACCCCCTACTTCTTTTCATGAAGAATCAAATGATCAACAAGTATACAACAGATACAGTCCACTACAGATATCAGATCAGTAATTACAGAAATAACCCAGAACACCTTACGAATAGAAATATACAGTCAACAGATCATCTCAAGACAGGGACGCATATTTTCTTTCTGTGACCTGCGACTGGATGCAGTCTACCTTCCACAGTTCTGCGTGCCGACGCACTGTTCCTCTATGCTTTGCTGCGACCGGCGCACCCAGAAACACTATCGCGCCGCGTCTTTTGCTTCAGAGACGCACCCAATAACACAGTCGCGCCGCGTCCTTTGCCTCAGAGACGCACCTGAGCCTTTACTGTACTGCGTCCCGGCGCACTATCCCTTCACTGAACCTGCGTCCCTTCAGATATAAAAGATATGAGGACTTCAGAACCACCCAAACACTCAGATCCACAGATCTGATCATGCGCCATAGAGATCACAGTCCATTAGAAGATTCGCCTTCATAGATCTGGACTAGATCACACCAAAAGATATTCAACCAAGATAATACTTAATCCAAATGAACTCCTTTGCTTTATATAGGCAAGCTTCTCCCCAAAACATGGAACAAAACCACGAGCCGACACCATAGAAACACAAAACCGTCGGCTAGATACCACACAAGAAACCCCCACGTGCTTTTCTCTGCCTTGAAATGTGTGCACTGGGCGGACGCACCTCCTGAACGGCTGGCCTGCGTCCCTGGACGCGGGTTCTGTATGGTATACCTGCGGGGACGCACTTGCTGAACATATTTCCTGCGTCCTTCTTGATTTATCTCCTGAATGGGTTTGCCATCAAGGACAACACCTGAATCATAATGCCAACAATCTCCCCCTTTGGACTTGATGGCAACCACATAATCTTCAGCTTCATTTCCCCCTTTGACATCAAGGGCAAAGGGTATGCTCCCCCTATGCTCATGCATCTCCAGATCTGTAACCAGAAATCCATCATGAAGGAGATAGAGACATATTGCAGCTATTTCCAAGATCTCCTTTTCCATAATGCCAACAATGCATTATGTGCTCCCCCTGAGCCTATACCACCAATAGGAAGATGATCAACAGTAAGATGATGCATCAACAACCCCCAGCTTTTGCCTGAGGTATTCAAAAGTGTCCCTGGACAACGGTTTGGTGAAAATATCAGCAACTTGTTCCTTAGAAGGAACATACTCCAACTTGACCTTCTGTTCAAGTACTTGTTCCCGGAGAAAATGGTACTTGATTGGTATGTGCTTGGTTTTTGAATGCATAACCGGATTCTTTGAGATGCTGATTGCACTTGTGTTGTCACATAAGATAGGGATTGGAGGAGTACAAGTGATTTGATAATCCTGCAAATTCTGCATCATCCAAAGGAGTTGGGTGCAACAAGATGCAGCAGCAACATATTCTGCTTCAGCTGTAGACAAGGCAATTGAACTTTGTTTCTTGCTGAACCAAGAGACCAGTCTGGGACCCATAAAGAACGCACCACCACTTGTGCTTTTCCTGTCATCCACGCTTCCGGCCCAATCTGCATCTGTATAGGCATGAAGAGTAAGATTTGTATCTCTAGGATACCATAAGCCATAATTTTGAGTCCCTTGAAGATATTTGAAAATTCTCTTCACTGCTTGAAGATGAGTCTCCTTCGGATTTGCCTGAAATCTTCCAACTATTCCAACTGCATGCATGATGTCTGGTCGGGTACCTGTCAAATATAGTAAACTTCCAATCATAGATCTGTAGGTTGGTTGATGTACTGCTGCAGAATCATCATTTGCACTGAGACTACATCCTGTGACCATGGGTGTACATACTGGTTTTGCATCTTCCATGCCATATTTCTTCAAAATCTGCTTGAGATACTTGGTTTGAGATAAAAGGATTCCTCCTTTCTTTTGTTGGATTTGCAAACCAAGGAAGTATGTCAGTTCTCCTAGCAAGGACATTTCAAATTCTTTCTGCATGACTGAGGCAAAGCTTTGGCTCATAGCTTCTTCATTGCTGCCAAAAATAATGTCATCTACATACACAACAAGTATTAGCAATTTGTCATTTTCAATTTTTATATATAGATTGCTATCTGCTGAACCTTTTGAAAAACCTTGTTGATGAAGATATTTGTCCAACCGGTAGTACCAAGCCCTTGGGGCTTGTTTGAGACCATAGAGAGCCTTTTTCAATCGGCATACAAGATTTGGATCATTTCCAAGAATGAACCCATCTGGCTGTTCAATGTACACTTCTTCTTCCAAGTCTCCATTCAGAAAGGCTGATTTTACGTCCATTTGAAATACTTTGAAGTTCTGAGAACTTGAGAGAGCAAGGAACATTCGGATGGCCTCAAGTCTTGCAACAGGAGCAAAAGTTTCTTCAAAGTCTATTCCTTCTTGCTGTGCATACCCTTTACAAACAAGTCTGGCTTTGTTTCTAATTACTTCTCCATTTTCATTCAATTTATTTTTGAAGACCCATTTTGTTCCGATAACATTCTTATCCTTTGGTCTAGGAACCAGCTCCCAAGTGTTGTTCTTTTCGATTTGCTCGAGTTCTTCATCCATTGCTTTCACCCAACATTCATCTTTGCATGCCTCTTTCACATTTTGTGGTTCAGTAGAGGAGAGTAATGCCAAATAACTTGAAGCTTCTGCAACTGTTCTTCTAGTTTGTATACCTGCTTCCTTTTGTCCCATGATCTGAGATTCTGGATGGTTCTTTTGAACATATCTGGCTGACACTTAGTAGATTATGCTTCAATCCATCAACAAATAAAACATTTCCAGCCTTAACATCTTCTTTTAAAGGAGCAATACCTTTTCCTTTTATAGTTGCAGGAGTATCATTTCCAAAAGAGACTTTCTTTCCCTTTTCTAAATTAGAATAAGACTCAAGTTTTTCTTTATCACCTGTCATATGCTTCGAACATCCACTGTCAATGTACCATAGATTTTCTTGTCCTTCTGCATAAAATGCTATCCCACATCTTTCTGTTTGAGGTTCCTTTATTCTCCGTGTTTTGGCGCCTGAGGCTTGTTCCTTTTTCTGCTCTTGTACCTTTCTTTCCGGAACCTGCTTCTGCATTCAGAGTCTTTATGTCCAAAATTATTGCAAATAGAACATTCAACTTCATTTTCAAGAGCTGAAAAGTTGTTATAGGTCCTTTTTGTAATCCCTGTCATACTTCTTTGTTTTTGAGCTTCCCTAGTCATGATTGTTTTATACGCAACACATTGAGCTGCTTTGTGACCAAAGTTATGGCAAGAAAAGCATTGTCCATTGAAGAAGCTTCTGCGATTATTGGATCTACCAGCCAACTGATTGTAATTTTATTTTCATCTATTCTTGAACCAAATTGAGAAGATTTTACCTGTGGCTGGTTGTGGCTTTTGTTCACCTTGAGCTGGATTGCCCTTGATAGTTTCTGTTTGACATTTGTCCCTGCTTTACCTGATGATCTTCCTTGTGCTCTTGCTCATTTCTTCTTGCTGCATCAAGATAACTTTTTGAAGTGGATGCTTGAGAAGTTTCTCCATTATAGCCCAAACCTGTCTTATTTAGTGGAGACCGCTGCACACTGATAATCTCATCCAAAGTTTCAGATCCTTTGACAAACTTGAGATTAATAGTTTTTGTTTTCTCAATTTCTTTTCTAAGACCAACAATTTCACCTTCTAATTTTTCAAGATGTTTTTCTTTTTCATCAATTTGGAATTGTAGAGTATCAATAATCATGTTCTTTTCTTCTATGCATCTCTTGAGTCTAGTAATTTCATCATAAAGGTTATCCACATCTACAGCATCCTCATAATCATCATCTTCAAATGCCATTAACAACCTATATTTATTACCTTGTTTCATCTTCATCACTGTTTGATAAGCCATCACTATCTTCATGGGTGTAGTAGCTTTTCTTATTTGCACTCTGTTTCTTGTTCCATCTAACTGGTTCCTTTCCTTTATCCTTATAAGAGCATTTTGCAGCATAATGACCTACTCTTCCACAAGCAAAGCATTTGAAAGGTAGCTTACCTCTGAACCTTCCAGAACCCCTTTGAAGATTTCTGACAAAATTTGATTCTTCTTCCTCTTCTTCTGGAACATGACTTGCTTCATAGTGATCTTCTTTGCCTGATGCTTTAAAGCAGCTTCCCTTCTGTCTGATGGACCTCCCTTTCTCATTTCATAAGCAGTTAGAATTCCATGCAGCTGAGACATAGTGAGAACACGGAGATTTTCCTTTTCTTCTACTGCAGATACTTTAGATTCAAACTTGGGGGATAATGATCTTAGAATCTTTTGAACTACTATAGTCTCTTTTATTTCTTCACCCAAATTTTCATACAATTAACAATCTCATCTACCCGAAGAAAATAATTAGCCACACTTTCATCATTGTACATCTTGAGAGTCTCATATTGAATCCTAAGAGTTTGAAGTTTAGCTTCTTTTACCTGTTCATCTCCTTCATAGCTAGTGATCATTTTGTCCCATATCTCTTTTGCTGATTTGAAGTGCATGACCTTCATGAACTCTGTTTGGGATATACTTCCTAATAGAGTACTGACTGCTTTTGCATTTGTTTCATACTGCTTTTTCTCAGCTGGATCTGTAGGAGTAACTGAAGGAAAGGCATAGCCTGTTTCTACAATGTTCCAAACTTCTGTACCAAGAGATTGAAGATATGCAGTAATTCTTACCTTCCAATAATTGAAGTTTGTCCCATCGAAGACGGGTGGCCTGATTGATGCTTCTCTCTCGTAGTTGCTCATGATGAACGATCTACCTTCAAGCGATCAAGCTTTTCTGAAGGACCTGCTCTGATACCAATTGTTGGAAATAATACTGAGAGGGGGGGGTGAATCAGTATTATCTAGCAATTTACCAAATCTTCCTTATTTGATCTTTTGAATTATTCTTGCATATCAGTACCATAAAACAATGAGCATGAATAAAGAAAATAGACAGTCACACCAAAGAACACAAGATGTAAGGTGGAAACCCAATGCGGGAGAAAACCACCTACTGCAATATGTCTCTATCTTCTTTCAAGAAATTCTTTTTACAATGATTTTGTACTGGTGCAGTCCTTTACCAGCACGCAGGCTGCAACCTGCAGAGAGCTACAACTCTCTCTCGTTTTCCAGTCTCTCCTGGAAGGGAGCTACAACCCCCTACTTCTTTTCATGAAGAATCAAATGATCAACAAGTATACAACAGATACAGTCCACTACAGATATCAGATCAGTAATTACAGAAATAACCCAGAACACCTTACGAATAGAAATATACAGTCAACAGATCATCTCAAGACAGGGACGCATATTTTCTTTCTGTGACCTGCGACTGGACGCAGTCTACCTTCCACAGTTCTGCGTGCCGACGCACTGTTCCTCTATGCTTTGCTGCGACCGGCGCACCCAGAAACACTATCGCGCCGCGTCTTTTGCTTCAGAGACGCACCCAATAACACAGTCGCGCCGCGTCCTTTGCCTCAGAGACGCACCTGAGCCTTTACTGTACTGCATCCCGGCGCACTATCCCTTCACTGAACCTGCGTCCCTTCAGATATAAAAGATATGAGGACTTCAGAACCAACCCAAACACTCAGATCCACAGATCTGATCATGCGCCATAGAGATCACAGTCCATTAGAAGATTCGCCTTCATAGATCTGGACTAGATCACACCAAAAGATATTCAACCAAGATAATACTTAATCCAAATGAACTCCTTTGCTTTATATAGGCAAGCTTCTCCCAAAACATGGAACAAAACCACGAGCCGACACCATAGAAACACAAAACCGTCGGCTAGATACCACACAAGAAACCCCCACGTGCTTTTCTCTGCCTTGAAATGTGTGCACTGGGCGGACGCACCTCCTGAACGGCTGGCCTGCGTCCCTGGACGCGGGTTCTGTATGGTATACCTGCGGGGACGCACTTGCTGAACATATTTCCTACGCCCTTCTTGATTTATCTCCTGAATGGGTTTGCCATCAAGGACAACACCTGAATCATAATGCCAACACCATGTTCACTGCGTGAATAGATCATCACCTTTAGCCCTCAAATGTGTTGTTGCTATCTCCTCTGAAATCTTGAAATTTGCTGGCCGCTTATTGTCACCATAACAATTTTCAGCTGGGTCAGCTGCATCCTCTGCTGTAAAAATCCACCCTTGGCTTCTTTCTTTGAGATCATTCAAGGCTCTGTCTGCATTTGTGACCATAAAAAATCTCGAGGTATTCCAAAATAAAAAATAAAACAAAAATTCAGTTGTACGCTGGTATGGCTATGCGTTGAAGTTTTTTGGCAATCTGTTGGAGCTTCTAGTATATAAGTTTAAGTTTTGGCATACACGTTGAAGTTTTTTTGACATGGTATTGAATTTTTTGACATGTTGATTTGAGACATGTGATGAACTATTTTGAACACTACTCCATCTGACTTCACAATATAGTGGTGTAGTTCTAGTGAATTTTGTTGCATATAACTTTATATAGCAATATGAACAAGTCTGACGCTGCTCCGATTAAACTATATAAGTTAATCTACCATACAGCAAAGAAGAGGGCCAGCGGATTCCCCATCTGAGACCTGTTAAGTACCAGAGGGTCCGAAGTATTTAAGGTGTAGATTCCATGCGCACAGGAGCACAGCGAGCTCCACTGGACTCTGGTCCACTTTCCTTTCTGGATTCAGCAGCGACAATAGAGGCATAAGTTTTTGGAGGGTTGGTAGCATTGGTTCCTGATATGGGACATCCTACAGACTGTGGGAATTTTATAACAGATTGAACATCATTGTAGAGGCTCATCACCTTGTCCTTAGTAGAAAAGGAGGCAACGGTTCGAATGATTCCAACGACATCGCGGGCATCATCCCACTCGGCAACCTTATTGAATAACACTGGTGCGGTGAGCCATTGAACTATTTGAATAATGCTACATTGAACTATTGCTCTTTTTCCATATAAAATAATTCAAGTTCTCGTCTGAGCGTTTACGGCAAGCATGGATGACTTTGTGACGTGGGTGCATTTTTTTAAAGTTTTGTGGCATCGGAGGAGGTCAGACGTGAAAATATATGGAATTGGTGCAAAAAAACAGTATATATATTTATGTGCCATGGTGTTTCATTTTATTGTAGTCGAGAATTTGTATAAACTTCTAATACTATGTTGCATTGGCACACTAGCTTTGAAAATTAATGCCTATGGTTTATTCTAGTTGAATCATTTTGCAAAGATCTCAGAGAAACTCCTTCTATAGTATTATGCTTCATGAAGTTCTGATAAATATTGCAACTATTTTGCTGTCAAAAAAAAATTACCACCAAAAGTACAATTTTATAGTATATTGGCAAAAGTACTTTTCTATCAGCAGAAGTAATTTTTTTTGAAGAATGCATTCAATCATATCCATGGTGGGAATAGTTCTCACTAGCAAGGAGAACTATCTTGAATGGTCCCAAATGATAAAACACACCCTCATTCTCAATGAGTTGTGGAAAGGAGTGTGTGTCGGAGACAGAGACAATGAACCAGTACAGCCTACCTCAGACAAAGAGCTCATCATTTGGGAAAACAAGAACAACAAAGATTATGCATTAATTGCAACATATGTAAATGAAGAGGTGAGCCGAAATATTTCGTCATATTCAACTACCTTTGAAGCCTTACAAAAGCTAAAAGAACTCTATGATTCACATTATGCAAGTCTTGAAGTTGTTCAACTCATGATTAAACTCTTCACTCTTGAACTGCAAAATAATGATCCTCTTGCTCTTGCATCTGAAGTAAAGTCTATAATGCATGATATAAAATCCACTAAGGTTGAATTGAATATTCCTCTT
The DNA here is from genome assembly GCA_031772625.1 of Pinus tabuliformis. NCBI lineage: Eukaryota > Viridiplantae > Streptophyta > Pinopsida > Pinales > Pinaceae > Pinus > Pinus tabuliformis. The sequence continues at coordinate 393,818,464 of CM062817.1, forward strand.
ATAGATTTTCTCAAGGCACTTTATCCTACTTACTCCAATTATCTTGAGTCATTGCAAGCAAATGGAAATCTCAAAGATATCACCTTTGACTCTCTTGTGAAAAATATTGCTGAAAGAGAGAAAGCTTTTGGAAAGAAGACAACCCCTGAATCTTCTGAAGAGGTTGTGTGCCTTGCTCATAAATAAAAGCATCCTACGCGAGATTCTTTAAGAGGAAGAGGTGGTCGAAGAGGAAGAGGAATATATTTCAGAGTTAGGGGGGCAGACATTCTCAAGGATAAAAGGAAGATTTGAACTGCATTCATTGCAAAAGAAATGGATCACATGATGCCTCTACATGTAAGCTACCATGGGAGAAAATTGAGCAGAAAAGAAACCAATAGAAAGGTAAAACTGATGATACAAATAAAGGTAAAGCACCTGAATCCACTCACTATGTTGTGGCACAATGTAATATTGGGGTAAATGAAGATTTATTTAATGCTTCACTTGCTTCTTGGAAAAATGATTGGTTGCTTGATTCAGGAGCAACTTGCCACATGACTCATAGAAAATATTTTTTTGAAGAATTTACTGACAATTTTGATGGAGTAGTATACTTTGCAGACCAATCAAAAATCAAGCCATCAAGGCTTTGCACAATTAGGCTTAAACTACCTGGCCTTCTAGACTTTCTTCTACATCATGTTCTATATCTCCCACAGCTCAAGAGAAACTTATTGTCCTTGGTCCACATCTGCCAGCAAGGTCACTCCATTCATATGTTTGATGGCAAGCTTGAGGTAAGAAAAGCATCTGACCACTCACTTGTCATGAGGGGAATAGAAGAAGAAAGGCTTCTCAAGCTGCAAGGAACCTCTGCTCATGCACAACATTTCTCATACAATTCTCATCATCAAGAAGGTACACTTCCATCAAGTTTATTATGGCATGCTAGATTTGGACATTTGAACTATGACAGTCTCCTCTTGTTGAAGAAAAATGGTGTTGTTGGTTTGCCTACAATTCCTAGGAAATTTAAGCAATGTGATGCTTGTATTCTAGGAAAGCATAGCAAACAGTCTTTTCATGATTCACATTCAAGAGCACATAGAAAACTTGAACTCATTCATTCAGATTTATGTGGTCCAATGCTTGTTCCTTCTACAAATGGAAATAAATATATGATGACATTTATTGATGACTACACCAGAATTTGTTGGGTTTATTTATTGAAGAACAAATCTGATGCTTTTCAAACATTCAAGAATTTTCATAAATGGATTGAAAATGATGCACAATCTCATATTGGGTCTATTCGCACTGATAATGGAAAAGAATACACATCAAATGAATTTTAAAACTATCTTCGCCAACATGAGATCAAACATTAAACAATTGTGCCTTATAATCCCCAATAGAATGGTGTAGCTGAAAGAATGAATAGGACAATCTTAAATATGGTACAATCCATGCTCTTCTTCAAAAATGTAAAGATAATTTTTTTCCCTGATGATGTTCTATGTGCTACTTATATAAAGAATAGATGTCCATCTAATGCTATTAGAAACAAGACTCCTTATGAAATGTGGTATGGACATGTTCCTACAGTAATGCATCTCAAGGTCTTTGGTTCCACTTGATATGCCTTGATACCAAAGGTACATAGAAACAAACTTGGTGGTAGAAGTCATAAGTGTATCCTCCTGGGGTATTCAAACACCTCCAAACCATACTGTCTTTGTGATGAAGTAAATAAAAAGTTTGTTGTATCTAGAGATGTAGTTTTTCTTGAATCATCCAAAACTGACAATGTTGTTGAGTGGCAACTTGATCGCTTAGATAGATTCAAAAAAGCATAATCATATCAAAAATTTTATAATCAGATTCCACATCTTGAAGGGGGGATTCCTATACTAGATCAACATGTGGAATATTCTTTTGAAGAACACTCTCCCCCGCGTGAAACTCTAACAACAGATGATACTTTAAGTGATATGATTGATATAATTGGGAGACTCAATCTTGATTCAGTGCCAACTCAATCAATGGATCAGCCTGGACCATCTAAGAAAGGTCCCCCAAAGTGGCTAACAAAGACACTTGAAAGTGTTCATCCTGATGAGCTTGGAAAGACAGGAACTAGAAATTCAAACCGACAAAATGGAGGTGATGTGGATGACTCTAATTCACCTGTTGATATGGATGTTTCTTATGATTTTGAATTACACTTGTCTACAGATTTTGAATCAACTTCCTTCAAAAGAAGCTTCTTCTCATTATGAATGGAAAGAAGCGACGCAAAAGGAGTATGATGCCCTCATAAAGAACGACACTTGGAAGCTGGTTGATCCTCCATTAGGAACCAAACCAATTGGCTGCAAGTGGGTCTATAGGAACAAGTATAAAGCTGATGGCTCACTTGAAAAGCACAAAGCTACACTTGTGGAAAAAGGTTTTGAACAGAAGGAAGGGGTCGATTATGAGGAGACTTTTTCCCCCACAGCAAAATGGGCTACCATCAGGACACTCTTTGCACTAGCAGCTCAGAATGGTTGGAAAGTTCATCAAATGGATGTAAAAACTGCTTTCTTAAATGTAGATCTAAAAGGGAATGTTTTTATGTCTCATCCTGAAGGATTTGTTGTGAAAGGACATGAACATAAAGTATGCAGACTTGTGAAGTCCTTGTATAGCCTCAAACAATAACCGCGAGCCTAGTATGAAAAACTAACTGAGCATCTTCTGAAACTCAATTTCGAACATTATGATCTTGATGATGCAACTTTATTTGTCAAGAAAGTTGGAAAAATAGTTGTATATCTTGTAGTATATGTAGATAATCTTTTGATGACAGGGAATAATGAAAGCTACATTGCATCCATAAATAAATAATTCGGGAAAAGTTTTGAAATGACTGATTTGGGCTATGTTCATTACTATCTTGGCATTGAAGTAACCCAACATCCGAAGTCCATATTTCTTTCTCAAAATAAATACATTGGAGATCTGTTGAATAGGTTTGGCATGAAAAATGAAATCCTCTTACTACTCCAATGGAACAAAACTTAAAGCTCACATCTATTGAAGGAAAAGAATTTGAGGATGCAACAAAGTATAGACAGCTCGTAGGAAGTCTCAACTACCTAACTACTACTAGACCAAACATTTCGTTTGCTACTGGAATCCTCTCCAGGTTTATGCAAAAGCCTTGTGAGGGACATTGGTCTGCTGCAAAAAGAGTTCTAAGGTACTTGAAGGGAACTCAAGACTTTGGAATCAAGTATACACAGGTGGACGACTTCATCTTGACTGGATAATCTAATTCAAACTTCGATGAGACAAAGAAACTGGGGTATCTACTTCAGGATATGCTATGAGTCTTGGATCAGGAGCTATCTCCTGGAGATCACACAAACAATCAGTTCCAGCATATTCCACAACAAAAGAAGAATATGTGGCAGCAGCTGAAGCAACAAAAGAAATTGTGTGGCTCAAGAAAATTCTTGAAGATTTGCAGGTAAAACAACTACAATCAACTCCACTCACGATTGACAATACCTCTGCAATAAAGCTGGCCAAGAACCTAAAGTTCCATGATCGAATGAATCACATCAATACTAAATATTATCTGATTCGACATCATGCTGAGGCCAAAACAATCCATCTCCATCATTGTTCCACAAATGAGAAAATTGTAGACATCTTCACCAAAGAGCTTGGAAGAGAAAAGTTTGAATGATTCATAATGATGCTTGGACTCACCAACATCCCTTCAAATTAAGGGGGGGAATGTTGACACCTAATCCTCATGATTGGGTGAATATAATGTAAATAGATAAATAAGTAATATGAATAGTCATCTGGAGATGAACTGAACAATCTCTCCCTCATGTCTTTAATGAATAACTACCTGAAGGAATAAACATGAATCAATTTTTGGTTGAGGAGTTATTGCCTAGTCTGACACAAATAAACTTCGGCTCATGTGTAGAAGGAAGACCAACATACCTGGAGCTAAGTATCCAAGTATGCCTGCAAAAATGGTAGCTACATGTGTTTTTTCATCTTCAAATATCTTTGCAATACCTCAGTGTCATACATGTGCCTCCAACCTTTCATCAATGAGTATATTGCTAGAATTTATGTCACGATGGACAATTATATGGTCACAACCATGATGCAAGTAAGTTAGGCCTCGACTTGCTCCAAGTGATATATTCAAACAGGTCATCTAATTTAAATGTGGATCAGGTGGTTTGTAGTTTGAACAAAATTAGAAACCTTATAAGCAGACATACATCATGGTTGCAAACTATGACATCAATAAAAATATTCATCTAATTTTCAATGTACTAACCATGGATAAATTCATCTAAGATTCCCATGAGTAAGAAATAATAGATATGAATTTTTTCTGATCGATATTTACAATAACCCTACAAATTAACATTACTCCTGTGTTTATTTCTTCCCAAAATATCCAACTCGCTCTCAAATATCTGTTTGGATGCTACACCACACTTCTTAATTTTATTCACCACAAATAAGTTGTTACTGTCCATCACTAGCTTGTACACATTTCCAAATCCCACATAACCAATTATTTTAGTGTGATCAAGCATCTCTATCTTTTTTATAAGATTTTTGAATGTGTATGGAAAATCTCCATTGAATGTAACAAGTTGTGTCTTGAACAAGGAATTTTCATCTATCACAATATAGTTTTTGGAAAATTGCGAGAGAAGTAAATGGTTTGTGAATATCACTCAAAGATTTACTAAAACATAAAAAATGATCAAAGAGAACAATTTTGTGTGTGTGTGTGTGTGTGTGTGTGTGTGTGTGTATATATATATATATAATCATTTCAAATTTGCAAAGCGAATACCTATTTGGTTCTTGGGCCGTTGATCCATCTTTCTATATTCCTTTCCTCTTTGACTCATTTCTTAGATAAAAATTAGACTCAAAAGAACACAAGAAGCATAGAAAGAGGCACTTCCATTGTAAATATTTCTACAATCCATTCCAGTACTGTGCTAATGTCTTAGCATGTTCTGATAAAATCCAATGGGTTCCATATTATCAGTCTTAATGTTTATTCATAGACATAATCCTTTTTAAAAAAATCCTTCCTTCCTTGCGTTATGAATATTTCATTATATTAGTATAAACAATACAAAATTCAAATTACCTAAATGAAATAAATGCATATAATCAGTGTTAAAATCTATTTATAAACATATTTCTTTTACAACATTTCTTCCTTCCTTGCATTATGAAGATATTATTGGGTTAATAGAAAGAATGCATAATTAAAACACCTAAATGAAATACATGCATAAAGTATCACTTAAGAATGGTATTTTGGAGATTTTCCTTGTTCAACATCCATGGCATTGACATCATCATCAAACTTGAGTACTAATGTAGGGAAACTCAAGCATATTCTTACAAATATTTTCAACTTGTAGACCACATAAATCGAGATTACCTATAAATTTTTATATGTCAATGCACAAAAGGTACCTTTTTATGTACAAAAGGAAATAAAGATATTATTTTATCTAATGACATTTTATCATGTATGGCCTTTTTGGAACCAACCTTTTTAGGTGGTACTAGGGGAAGTTGAATTACTATACATGTTTAGATACTTCACCCTTATAAAGAGAGACCAGAGCCTCCAACAGACCCCTTATCAAATCAGGAGCCTTGTCAACTATCCTCAGATACTTCATCCGCACCATCCTTATATTGTTTCCAAAGCCAGAGAGTCATCCGTGAGCAATAAATTTGTGATTCTTGTGCAGGGGTTTGTTGAAGTGTGCTCATGAATTTCATTTTTATGTCATGGAAGGCACCTCAAGGGAAGGAAGGCATGCTATTATCACACAGTATCCCTGCTATCAAAATTGATGTATATTTTTATAGTTATTCAAATCTATTGATGCTTGTTTTAGATCATTATCGCATAGTTGTCACAAAGGAAATTGTCAATATACTACCATGAGGAAGGGCTAAAAGTGGTAGTTCCTAGAGAAGCCCCTTAGATTGTTTCCTAATTTATCAATGGTGTCCATAATATATTTTCTAGATGTTGCTCAATGACCATTATTTTTTCTAATAGCCCGAACCATATGAGGCTTTATTTTTATAGCCAAAATAATATTGATAGAAGAATTCAATAGTGGGAATGGATGTCCCAATCCTTAGCAATGCCCAAATTAATTGTTGGTGAAAATTTTTAACATTCTTGAGGGGGGTGATATTTGAGTTGGTGTTCATGCTATCATGTTAGCTTGAGGGATCTTGGACCCAAGTTCAGAGCTAGCTACGCTAAGCAACAAAACCTTACACTACCAGCCCTTTCAGAAACAACCCACGTAATGAAGAACCTCATCATTAGTAACTATATGGACCTTAATAAACCTCCAAGCATATTCAAATTAACTCTTCTCATAATTCCTTACATATTTTAATTGTATTTTGCTTAATGAGATGAGTAAAAGTGAGATGTTATGTCTACTGGACTAATGCCCATTGATTGTAGGTTTTTGAGAGCAAATCATGGAAATTTTGGCTAATCAAGGGTAGAAACGCAAATGAGATAAAGAGGAGAGATTGTAGGAGATAGATCCTCCTCATTTAATCCTCACTCATTCGAATATTCCTTCGTAAAATCACACTAGATCGGAGTTGCAAGAAGTTGAGTCATGAAGATCAAAAGGCAGTTGAGCCTATGACAGTTAAAGAGCCAGTTCATCTTGAGATTGGGAGCCAAGCCTCCCTAGATTCAAGGAAGTCATTGGAGACTTCAATTGTATAAATAAGGAGGCCTAGAGCGTCATTAGGATTCATTTTTTTAATGTAAAATCACTAAGAATTTTCGAGTTCAAGACTAGTGGAAGACATTGTTATGTACTTTTTCTGATATGTAATGAGAATGAGCATTTCCTTGATCCAGCACTGAGTTAACTTGGAGGGCTGAAGCTCTTGGGTTTGGGCCCAACCCTAGTAGCAAAGTCTCCTCTTCTTGTACCTGTATGCTTAGTTGATTTCATAGATTAATGGTTGAATTTCTTTTAGAACTATTTCATTGCAAGTAGTTGTGGATTTGATTAGTTTGCTTCCATTTGTGCATTGCTTAAGAAATAACTTAGAAAGATAAAGGAATACAAAAAGGATGATAGTAGGTGCCTTTTGCCTCACTCCTCCCTTCGAGGAAATAACTCCTATGCATCCCCAAAAAGACATAATTCTGATTTCCTATGGAATTTTGGGTTTCCTGCTACTTAGGCCAGCATCTTTTCAGTTTTCAAGAATAGGATTCAAATGTCATTTCTGATATCTTTAGCCTTGCACTAGATCTCATAGTGTTTCACATTATTCTGCAAGTTTTTCCATGCATGAAATAGGCAACTAGATAATGGAATTTTGTTTTCTTAGTTGATTGAAAATATTTCTTGTTTGACATGATTCATGGATAAATGCCAGCGATTGATGCAGTGTAGGAGTTTCAACAATGCAGGGAGATCTCATGACCAGCAACCCCAACCTAACATCATCCATTCATGATCATCATAATCCACTAAGTCCCTTATCCAATTCATCATTCCATAAGAACAACTTTCCAAGGTTGTTGAGAAAATCCAGCCATCCTACAAACTTTGTTTTGAGCTCGGAAGGAGTCCTAGCCATGCCCTTGCCTTATTTCTCCCACCATTCACCTTCCCTAAGGCCTACATTACCTTCCAAATCACTCTTATTACTCTCAGAGAGATCCTATATGAGCATTAGGACATCCTGTAGGAAGCATTAGGACATACTGTAGGATGACTTGTAGTGGCCTATTTTGAGGCTGAATTGTGGAAAAAGCATCCATGAAGATAGGAGAAGGCCCCTACTTTCCTACCAAGCCATCAGAAATTTCACCAGCATCTCTAACCAACCTACCACATCACCAAGAGGGTTTAGCATTCATAGTTTTCACAAAAAAGAAAAAAAGGAAAAAGAGTTATTGTGTTCATTTATATGCACAACAGTAGAATGTTTGGCTATTTCAAAGTGCACACCTAGGATAGTAGGATTACACATATGCTAACTCGGCATTCTTTTGAAGCAAACTCTCTTAGCAATTAGTTAGATGAGTGGTGTATTTAAGCATTTGATTTCATTCTTTCCATACTACAGTAGATAAGATTCTAGTTAGTGGAAATTTCCCCTTTGTGCATTGGTAATCAAGCTTCTTCTAAATCAATAGAAGGCTGGTTTGAGAAACCATACTGGTCTATCACCAACTCAGCGGTGAAAAGAGTGGACCTAATGAATCTACTTGTGTATACAACATTATCACCTCCAAGTTTGTACGAACCCCAAGTTGTTAAAGTAAAGTTGGTAGCCCTAGGAATTGCAACATTCCTACTACAATATTGGTGCTCATCACTTTTTGGCATCATTTCTAGGAAGGTGTCCAAGTAAGATGTGATTTCTACTATAAGCTTCATTTCTTCAAAGTAATTGTAAGTTTGTTTGCTTTATTTTCCATTCTTCAAGTGACATTTCATTCAGTAGTTAGTTTCCATCCATTTTGATATTTTAATTCTACAATTAGTCTCAAAGCTTCGAAAAACCACAAAACAAAGAAAAAACACTTCTTTCATTCCTCGTAGGGATAGGGATGACATAGGAAAATTTCTACCAAATACCCCCACCACTTCAAACATCCAACCTTCCCTCTTCTTCGATAGCTGTGAATTGGAGGACCCCTTAGGTGAATAACCAGAGATGTTTGAAGAGCCTACAGGAGGAGGAGAAGAAGGAGAACCCATTCCAACTGACCTAATGGCTAAAAATAGGTGACAGAGAATATAGAGAAATAACTGAGGGTGTATTTCCCATTAGAGAAACTAATGGGGATACCAAGATGAAAAACATAAGCCCCTCTTCTATTCCTCATTTTCATGGCCTGACCTTAGAATATCTAGACACTTTCCTGTTTGAATTTCTTGTCATATGTAGAACTTATGATTACACCATTGATGAGAAGAAGTTGAAACTATTCCCATCCACTCTCAAGGATGTAGCTCTGCATTGGTTCATGGGTTTATCTGGGGATAACATCACAACCTAGGCTCAGATGTAGCAAGCCTTCAACAACAAGTATTGGCACTACTGTAGGTCCAAAGACACTAAAGAGGAAATTTTTGGGATGACCTTGGGCATGATGAATCCCTAGAGGATTATGAAGAAATATTATATTGGGTGTGGAGCCTGATTATCTTATTTATTCAGAGGTGTCACCGCATTGGACCCCAGTTTGCAATGTGGTAGAAATGCCACCCATAATATTTGTGCTGCAAGGGGGGTCCACGGGGGGGCCACAGTGACATTTAGGAGCTCCCCCTTGGGGGCGATCAAGGTCAGCGCCCCTGTAGCTAAAAATAGATGTAAATTTCCTTGTAAAATGTTGTAATTTCATACTCAATCTGGTCCATTCATTAGGTGGAGATCTCATAGTAGAATTTATGTTTAATTTAGGGTTTTTTTCCCTAAAAGACAAACCCTCGCTATATATGATGGAATTGTATTGCATCTATGTAGATCTGTATTGTAAGTGAGAAATAAAGAGGAGATTGTGTGAGAGTGAAGGGGGAATTACAACAGATTTGTTGTAGGTTGTGTCTCTTTAATTTTCTCGATATTATAAAAGGAAGGTCGCGGTGTTTCTCCGTGGACGTAGCCCCAAATTGGGTGAACCATGTATATCTATGTCTCCCTCTTTTTTATGTGTTTTATGTGTTTATATTTCTACAATATATTTTATGTGTTCCATTGCTCTGTAATATATAATTTTCTAACAACTGGTATCAGAGATGAAGGTATATTTGGCTGATAAACTTGCAGGAGAGAAGGTTTCTTGGCTTGAATGGGAGAAATGGCGGAAGATGGTAGGTTTAGGGTTGAAAAAATTAACAGACAAAAATTCCAGCTATGGAAGATGCAGATGGAGTATTATCTATATCAAAAATATATCTACCTACCATTGAGAGGAAAAATAAAGAAGCCAATGAGTATGACAGACACAGAATGGGATATTCTCAATAGTAATGCACTTGGAACAATACAGCGGTGCCTAGCAGCATCGGTAGCATTTAATATTTCAAAGGAAATGAAAAAAGAGGGTTTAATGAAAGCATTGGCCAAACTATATGAAAAACCCTCAGCCTCAAGTAAGGTATTTCTTATGAAGCGTGTATTTAATATGAAGATGCCATAAGGTGGATCTATTGCTGATCATTTAAATGAATTTAATACATTCACCAGTCAGTTAAGTTCTGTAGGGGTAACTTTTGATGATGAAGTTAGGGCTCTGTTATTTATATGCTCATTGCCAAAAAGTTGGAATGGTTTAGTTATGTCTATTAGTAGCATTGTCTCTTGATATAGTACTTTAAAGTTTGATGATGTTGTCGATGCAATCCTTAGCGAGGAAATGTGACAGAAAAGCTCCAGTGAGACATCAAGTAATGCTTTGACTACGGAGACTAGGGGAGGAAAAATGGAAAGAGGAAAGAGCCCAAGAGATCACAATAAGTCAAGGAAAGGTAGACCCAAGTCCAGATCAGGGATAGTGTGCTGGAAATGTGGGAAGAAAGGACACTTGAAGAAAGATTGCAAATCTCGGAAGGGAAAAGTAGGAGATGCACAACAAGAAAACAATCATGAACCGAATGTGATAGGTGATGTGTTGCAAGATGCTTTGATTATTTCATTAGAAAATATTATTGATTACTGAGTGCTAGATTCAGGAGCCTCATTCCATGCCAAACCTGATAGGAAACATTTGCATGATTATGTTCAAGGATATTTTGGATAGGTTCAATTGGGAGATGATAAACCCTATAAAAAATTTGGAATGGGTATTGTTTTCATAAAATAGTAGAATGGAAATCAATGGCTATTAGAGGAGGTAAGGGATGTTGCAGGTCTAAAGAAAAATCTTATTTCAACAGGGCAGTTGGGAGGTGAAGGTTATGTGACTACTTTTACAGATATTACATTGTATTTATGCAATGGTATTTCTCATTTTGTTAATGCTTTAACCTCTACAGGAGAAGATACATCATTGTGGCATCATAGGCTTGGGCACATGAGTGAGAAGGGGATGGAGATTCTTCACTTAAGAAATTTGTTGCTAGGTTTGAAGCATGTTGATTTAAAATTTTGTGAGAATTTCATTTATGGAAAACAAAAGTGAGTCAGATTCCTCAGAGTTGGGAAAGAAAACAAGAGCGAAAAAGTATAGCTTATGCATACAAATATATGGGGACCTACTCAAGTATTATCTCAGTGGATCTCATTATTATGTTACTTTTATTGATGATGAAACCAGAAAAACTTGGATTTATTGTATTCGAAATAAATCTGATGTATTTGATATTTTCAAGAAATGGAAATCTTTGGTTGAAAACGAGACACGAAAAACGTTGAAGTGTCTCAGGTCAGACAATGGAGGTGAATATTGCAACAAAGATTTTTATAGGTGTTGTTCAAAGAATTTAATTCATATAGAGAAGATAGTTCCAAGAACACCATAAGGAAATGGTGTGTCAGAAAGGATGAATAGGACAATAATGGACCGTGCAAGGTGCATGAGATTGCATGCAAGATTTCCTTTACAATTTTGGGTAGATGTTGTAGATATTGATGTTTATCTAATAAATAGAGGGCCTTCAAGTTCCTTAGATGGTGGTATTCTAGAGGAAGAATGGATAGCTAAAAAGGTAAACTACTCATTTTAAAGATTTTTGGTTGTGAAGCCTTTGTCCACATTAATAAAGAAAATAGAACAAATCTTGAGGAAAATCAAAGAAATATACCTTTATTCGATATGGTTTTAATGATTTTGGTTATCGCTTTTATGATTATGAAAAACACAAAATAATGAGGAGAAGAGATGTAATATTCAATGAAAATGTTTTCTATAAGGATGAGATGTAGGAAAAGAAACAAGAAAAAGAAAATAGAGAATACACGATGCTTGATGAGATCACAGAAAAAGTGAAGGTGCTTGAAAATCATAATGATCAATAGCCATAACAACAACAACAACCACAACAGCAACAAGCACCTCAAACACCTAAAAGTGGTGTTAGAAGATCTGCCAAGATAAGTAGACCCCCTCAATAATACTCTCCTTCATTATATTATGTATTGTTGACTGATTCTAGTGAACTAGAATGTTATGAAGAAGCAATGCAGGTAGAAACTAGGAAGAAGTGGGAGCAAGCCATGAAAGAAGAATTGGACTCCTTAGCACATAACCAGACTTGGGACTTAGTTAGGTCGCCTGCAGGTAAAACAACATTGCAGAATAAATGGGTTTACAGGTTGAAGGAAGAAGATCAAGGTATAAAAAGATATAAAGCTACACTTGTGGTGAAGGGGTTTGCACAAAAAAAAGGTATAAACTTTGATGAGATATTTTCTCTTGTTGTTAAAATGACTTCAATGAAAACTATTTTAATTCTAGCAGTAGCAAAAGATTTGCATCTTGAGTAGCTAGATGTAAAGACAGCCTTTCTCTGTGGGGATTTGGAGGAAGAGATATATATGCAGCAGCCATAGGGATATAAGGTAAAAGGGAAGGAGAAACTAGTGTGCAGGTTGAAGAAGAGCTTATATGGCTTAAAATATGCTCCAAGGCAGTGGTATCTAAAATTTGACAAGTTTATGTCTGAACAAAGTTATACTAGATGACATGCTTGCTACAGGTTCTAACATGTAGGAACTAAATGTGCTCAAAATAAAATTGGAAAACACATTTGCAATGAAGGATTTGGGTGTTGCAAAACAAATCCTTGGCATGAGAATAACTAGAGATAAGAAGAATAGAAAATTAACATTGCCTCAGAGTGAGTACATAGAAACGTTGTTGAAAATATTTAATATGTAGAATGTAAAACTGACTAGTATACCTCTGGCTAGCCATTTCAAACTAAGTAAGGAGGTGTGTCCCAAGACTCATGAAGAAATGGATGATATGTCTAAAGTTCCATATGCATCAACAGTTGGAAGCTTAATGTATTCAATGAATTGCACAAGGCATGATATTGCACATGCAGTGGGAGTTGTAAGCAGCTATGTGAACAATCCAGGAAAAGAACATTGGATGGCAGTGAAGTGGATTCTCAAGTATTTTGAGAGGTACCACAAATAAAGCATTATGCTTTAATGGTTCAAATATTTCTCTACAAGGATATGTTGATGCCAATATGGTAGGTGATAGAGAGAATATGAGGAGCACAACAGGGTATGTGTTTACTGTAGGTGGAATAGTTGTCAATTGGGTTTTAAAACTTCAAAGTGTTGTTGCACTCTCAACAATAGAAGTAGAGTATGTTTCTGCCATAGAGGCTAGTGAAGAAATGATTTGGTTACAAAGGTTTCAGGATGAATTGGGAAATAAGGAGGAGTTGGGAAGGTTAAACAGTGACAACCAGAGTGCCATACATCTTGCAAAGAACTCTAAATTTCATTCCAAGAAAAAACATATACAACTCAAGTATCATTTCCTACGGTCGGTGTTGGAGGATGGACAGTTGAAGCTAGAAAAGATACATACTATCAAGAATCTTGTAGATATGTTAACAAAATTTGTAACCAGAGAGAAACTAAGAATTTGCTCGGTTTCAATTGGTATTCAAGTATGATGATGAAGATGAGAAATAACCATATCCAAAGTGGAGTCATTGTCCAACAAATGAAGCAGCAATGGAGTTGTTATAATCAGTCTCCAAGTGGGAGATTGTTGGGCTTGGAGCCTGATTATCTTCTTTATTCAGAGGTATCACTGCATTGGACCCCAGTTTTTAATGTGGTGGCAACACCGCTCATACTATTTGCACTACAAGGAGGGTCTTGGGGGTCTATAGCGATCTTTAGCAACTCCCCCTTAGGGGGGATCAAGGGTAGCGCCCCTGTAGCTAAAGATAGATGTAAAATTTCTTTGTAAAATGTTGTAATTTGGTAGTCAATCTAGGTCATTCATTAGGCATAGATTTGACGGTAGAATTTATGTTTAATTTAGGGTTTTTTGCCCTAGAAGGCAACCCCTCGCTATATATGAGGGAATTGTATTGCATCTATGTAGATCTGTATTCTGAGTGACAAAGAGAGAGGGTATTGTGTGAGAGCGAAGAGGGAATTACAACAGATGTGCTATGGGTTGTATCTCTTTAGTTTGTTGGATAATATAAAAGGAAGGACTGATTGTTTCTCCATGGACGTAGCCGAAATTAGATGAACCACATATATCTATGTCTCTCTTGTTTTATATGTTTTCTATGTTTATATTTCTAAAATATATTTTATGTGTTCCATTGCTCTGTAATATATAATTTTTTAACAGATTCCAACTTAGCTACAAAAGGGCCAGGTGCACACTTGATCCTGAGTCACTAAAGCTACCCCTGCTCCGAGGGGTAAGGGAAGATTTTTTGGATACCATAAACCTTCTACCAAGAGGGGACATCTACCAACTACCCTATGAAGATATCATGACTGTATTTATGAATCATTCTAGGGATGTTAGGAAAAGGGTAGGGGTATTCAACTAATGGCTAGCGCATCCTCTTCCATCGCATCAATAAAAGGTGGAATTGGAAATACGCTAGAAGGTTTCAAGAGTGAAATGTTGCAAACCATTGCCCTATAGATGGACATTATGGACATCAAGAGAAAGTGGGAGGAAGCAAAGAGAAAATTAGCCATCTTCTGCCCTAGATGCACAAGGAGGCACCCTGGGTATGAATGTCCATTAAACCTAATCGAAATATGCTTAGTATGTGGAGAAAACAACTCCACAGACAAGTGCCCTTATCTACCTGGACTAAAAGCTATGTATCAGGGAACTGAAGGGGTGACCGAACAAATCTGATAAATAAATAAAGGGAGACCCATTGGCCTCATCCATACTAGCAGGGCATGCAAGGGTCATCCCATGCATATTACAACCCTAACCAAAATGCGCTCATTCCCTCTTGGGGGCCCCCTGCTCATCCCTCCTATTCTACACCCCCTCCTTGATCTTTTGCACCTCAATACCATTCCCACCCATCAAGCCCATCATTTCAGCCATATACTCTTCCAAATCCTTAGTGGAATGCACCACCCCAGGGGTGGAGGTCCCCATACAACAATGTTCTAGCTTTATTGCCTTCACCACCTAATCTGCCATAGATTTGACACCCTACTCCACCTAAACAACCTCAGATGCCTGGCTAGCCAAATCTGAACCTGAACAATAGACAAACACAATAGGTATACAGTGGCGAGACATCCTATCATGCTTATGTTATGGAGATTCAGGAAGTCAACCTAAGATCTGAGAGGGTACTTTCGGACAACTAGCCTCCACCTCCACCTAGGGAGAGTGAGGAGGAAAGAGAGGAAAGCATGCCTAGAGTGAATCCACCACGGTTTCCTGAAAGATTAACTCATATAGTCCAACCTACTCCAAAAGAGAATGAAATTTTGGGTGAATTGAAAAATCTATGTGTCAAAATTCCACTTCTCCAAGCCATAAAGGATGTACCTATTTACAACAAATTGATTGAAGAGAAGTGTTTCAAACATCCATGGAGGATAAAAAGAGACACCCCTACCATTAATGCCATTGGCCAGCTATCTAACTTAATGCTGGGGTAGGTAATTTGCCCAAAGTATTTGGGACCTGCAAGCCATGTAGTAGATGTGCACATGAATGGAACCATTGTCACACACACTTTGATTGATCTTGGGGCTGCCATTAATGTAATTACTAAGGACACCATGCTCAAGCTCAATCTCGAAAGCTTATTAAGAAAGATCGCAATAGTCTTGCAACTTGTAGACTGTTCCACAGTAGCCCTTAAGGGGATTGTTGAAGATGTGATGGTTGTTGGAATTATGATACAGGTTTTGTCCTTGATGGAAACTCACTCACACATCCGCTCATATTGGATAAAAGGAAACTCACAGTGTAATAGGTCAATTCAAAGATAATAGGGCATTGGTATAGAAGAACGGGAAGTTTGAACAAAAGTCTACTGATAAGAATCAAGAAGTTGAAGGAAAAGGATGTTTTTAGATAGTTTAAGCTATATACAGAGGTTCACCTTGTAGAAATAGCATATACACATAGGTTCACATAAAAAAAAGAGTGTATACATATGAATGCACTTTCACAAGAGGAAAAGCGCGTATGGGTTGGAAAATCAAGGAAATTCAAGAGTAAAGGATACCAAGGTTCAATACCATGGTATTAGCCCACAATATTGAGCGAAGTAATGACTATTTGATCCCTTCCAAGAATACCATAGGTCCTAAGTGTGGTTTTGGTCCAAGGTGTTGAGGAAGGAAAAAATTATGTAAGGATGAGAAGATCAAAGGGCCAGGTGTACAAGTGAAAGGCTTTCTCAGGAATACTTCTATCTGAAGTATATTTGATGTTTCAGGGGCTATGCTTATGATATAATCTGAAATATTTTATGCACCTTGAATTCAATGTTGGATCAGGATCATGAGACCTGAAATGACTTATCACTGAGTGATTTGATATTGGTTGGGATAGAACTAATTGCTTACACATGTTTTATTCTTTAAATGTCATGATCTAGGTATGTCTAAAGTCTGGAAGAGTAGCAAAGTTGTGAGTTAATATTTGTAGATCTATACATTGCTTTGCCTTGGTGAAGGCGCATGTACACACAAGTTCGACTCTTCCAAGTAGCGTATGCAAAGGAAAAGCCTATTGTTCAGAAATTACTGATCTAGCTGATAAGTGTTGTTGTTTTATTTTTTTCTGTCAATGAATTCTTCTTAGATCTAAATGTAAAACTGAATGCATAAGGAGTTTGAGTATGATTGATTGATTGATTAAATGAGAAGGGTTATCTTTGATGCTGACTGTCTAGATCTTTGGAAATTGACAGTAGATGTTCAAAATATTATTGGTTGGTATAGATCTAATTCAAAAGTTATTATGATTAAGTAGTTCTCAAGGTATACACAAGTTTTGTTAAAGGAAGTAGCGTATACATGGAGGTTGGGTTCAGTAAAGTAGCGTATGCATTCTGATGTATGATTTTTGAGGTTACATCTATTTCTGAATGGTGATGTAGGTTTTTGGGTTCAATAGAGTGTTCTGGTGATAGTGATCTCATTGTTCAGATTAACTGATTATTGGTTAATACAATTTGAGTTTCAAAGTTTCTGATGGGTCTAGTATGAAAATTTGATGAAACAAGGCCTTCATATTGTATTGTTATGTACAAAGAGCATCCAATCTGAAAATTAATGAAACATGGTCCCTAGAGGAAGAGAGAAGGTCGTAGCCTTTTGTAGGCTGGTGCCTACGTACTAGTAAAAACATCAGCTAGTTCAAGAGCTAGGGGATTCTAGCTCCCTTCCAATAGAAGCTGGAAAATGAGACAAGGTTGTAGCCTTCTGCAAGTGGGCACCTGCGTACTAGTATGAGTTTGCACCAGTACAAGATTGTAAACAAATTTTATTTATATTAAAAGAAGACAGAGATGACAACCACAGGTGTTTTCTCTCCCGCATTGGATTTCCACCTTAAACCTTGGTGTTCATGTGTGATGGTTTATTATGTTATTACTACACGTAGTTACTATATAATAAGATATTGATGCACTGATTAAAGATCAACACATGATAAATTGACTAAATCATAAGTTCTCTAGGTATACATTGGTTTCCTTAATCACAGTTGCATGCATGCGCAAGTTCACTTCACTGAAGTAGTGCATATAAATCTGTTTGGGAATTGAATATTTATTGAATTGCAAATACTGATTCAAGCTCCCTCTCAATATTATTTCCAACAATGGTCTCAATTGACTCATGGGAGTACCCTGCAGACTTCCTAGTTCTCTAGTAAGCTTGGCCTTAGGCTGGAAATATCACTGCTAAGCTTACTAGTTATCGTCTCATACATCAGCAGTAAGGCTGGAAATATCACTATAAAAATGGCCATATGTCCAAGCAGTTGATCTTGTACCCTCCTACTCAGCCATCTCTAGAACATGAATTACCTTTATGGATAGAAGAGGAGAAATAAGATGAAATCTACTCAGCCCAACGCCATACCCTAGAAATTTCCATGGGAGGATGACATCTGGATGAAGATGATTTGATTGAACACATACACCAAAGTCAAAATTCCAGGACCTTGTCCTTAGAGGAAGTAGTAAAGGAAACAAAGAGAAACCATCATAGTGATCTTTACTTAGCTAATTCAAACCCTACCTGTGTCAAAAGAATAGAATTTGGCCCTGAAAGAACTTTGAAAATCAACCCCTCTTTCTGTACACCAAGAAGAAAAGTTGTGCAACATGCTAAGGGAACATCTAGATGACTTTTCTTAGAGTTACAAGGAAATAAAGGGAGTGCACAAATCGGTGTGTACTCACCACGTTTATATCAAAGAAGGGTGTGGACTAGTCTAACAACTACAAAGGAGAATGAATCCAGATCTCAAGGATATAGTCAATGAAGAAATGAAAAAGTTGTTGGATTGAGGAATAATTTACCCTATCTCAGATAGTGAGTGAGTTTCTCCTTTGGTGTTGGTTCTAAAGAAAAATGGAAAGTGGAGGAATAGTGTTGATTACAAATAGTTTAACAAAGCAACAAAGAAGGACCATTTCCCTCTACCTTTCATTGAACAAGTGCTAGATGGTCTAGCAGGGAAAAAGCTTTTCTCTTTCCTAGATGGGTTCAGCAGGTACAATCAAACCTAGATTAGCCCAGAATACCAGGATAAAACCACCTTCACCTGTCCTTGGGGTAATTTTGCTTATAGGGTCCTTCCTTTTGGCCTATGCAATGTCCCTTCCACTTTCGAGAGAGCAGTCCTTAGTATCTTTCCCGAGATAGTCCATGACGCGGAAGAAATTTATACGGATGATTTTACACCCTATGGGTGTGATTTCTGGGAGCCTTTGTCCAACTTGGATAAGGTGTTGAACAAATGCATTGAAATGAACCTATCCCTTAGTCCTAAAAAATTTGAGTTCTTGATGACTGTAGGGACTGTTTTAGGTCATTCAATATCCGAGAAAGGACTACGGGTGGACCGAAATGAGATAGCCATCATCTAGAGGGTCCCACCTCCACAAAGCAGAGGGATGTTAGAAGTTTTCTAGGTTTATATGGATTCTATAGGATATTTATAAAGGACTTCAGCAAGTTAGCTTCTCCTTTTTTCGGGTTATTGGCCAAAGAATCTGAATTTTTATGGTCAGAAAGTTGTTAAGAGGCCTTAGACATCCTAAAGGACAAGTTGAACACTACACCTATTTGTCAAGGCCCAACTTGGGCCCTTCCTTTACAGATACATGTTGATGCCTCTCACAAAACCATAGGAGAAGCTCTAGGCCAGATAGATGACAAGTTACCTTATGCCATTTACTTAATCAATAAGAATCTGTCAAAAACCGAACTAAAATACACAATTAATGAAAAGGAGCTCCTAGTTGTTGTGCATTTATTGAACAAATTTAGTCATTACATTATAGGTTATCAAAAAATTTGTACATACTAACCATGCTACAGCTAAATACTTGATGAATAAACCTAATGTAAATGCCTAGATTATTAGATGGTTACTTTTATTACAAGAATTTGATCTAACTATTAATGATAAGCCTGACAAGGAGAATGTTGTTGTAGATTTTTTATCCAGAATGACTTTGCCTGTAGGGGAGGAAGGGATGGTTGATGATCAATTACCAGATGAACACTTATTCGCCATTTCAATTCTCTCTCCATGGTTTTCTCACATAGAAAATTACTTGGTGTTTGCACAGTTTCCACCAAACTTGTCCTCCAAAGAGAAAAGAAAGATTGTGAGGAAGAGTGCCCCATTCACTTTGATTGGGGGAAACCTCTTCAAACTAAGCCCAGATCAAATTTTGAGAAGATGTGTCAGGGAGGAGGAAGTCTTTGACATCCTTCTAACCTGTCATGATGGAACTTGTGGAGGTCACTTTACAGCCAAGAGGACAACATTCAAAGTGCTACAAGTTGGTTATTATTGGCCCACTTTTCACTAGGATGTGAGGAGGTATACTAGTCAGTGTGATCGGTGCCAAAGGATGGGGAAACCTACCCCAAGGGATGAAATTCCTCTACAACCTCAAGTGACTTTAAACCCATTTGACAAGTGGGGAATGGATTTCATTGGACCCATTGACCCTCCCTCCAGGAAAAATTAGTGCATCATTGTGTTCACTAACTATTTAACCAAGTGGGCTAAAGCCAAGGCCATAAAAGCAACAACATAGGAGAAAGTGGCTGAGTTCTTAAGGGAAAATGTATTTTATAAGTTTGGGTGCCCTAGAGAATTGGTCACTGATCAAGGCATCCCATTTACATCTCACATAATTTAAAATTTGTTAAGCAAGCACAAGATCAAGAATTGAACATTCACTCCTTAGCATCCACAAGGTAATTGGCAAGTGGAGGTGACCAATAGAGCGCTTGACAACATTCTGACCAAAGTGATTAGCAGCAATACAAAGGTCTGGGAAGATAGATTAGTTGAGGCCACTTGGGCCTACAATACCACCTGGAAGACCATCACTAGATTCACTCCTTATGAGATGGTCTATGGGAAGAAGGTCATGTTTCCCATTAAATTTGAATACAACACCTTAAGAATGGTAGTGCAACTAGATCTAGGTCTCACCAAGGCACAACAAGAGAGATTGCTCCAACTGAATGGGTTATATGAGTTTAGGATGCAGGCCCTCCTGCACATAGAGGTGCTCAAGTTCAAAGGAATATCTGGCATGACAAGAACATAAAGGACAAATAGTTTCAAGAAGGTGATTGGGCTTTGTTGTATGTTTCCAGATACAAGGATTTTAATGGAAAGTTAAGGACTGGATGGTTAGGGCCTTATGTAATAGAAAAATGTTATGATAATGGTTCAGTACATGTAAGAAGCATTGATGTAGAGGATATTCCTTTACTTGTCAATGGGCATAGATTGAAGGTCTATAAGAAGCCCTTGTCAAAGCAAGAATTCATTAATGGCATCAACAAGACTGTGTTGGTGGTGGAGCAAGTCTCAGTCTCTACCCCATCAACTCTATGAAAAAAGAAAAGAAAAAAGAGAAAAAAGAATAAAATAAAATAAAATAAAGAGGCTGAGGTGAAAACCTCTTCTGAGGCACCGAGAGCAAGCTGCTAGGATGAAAACCTATTGGAGGTAGACTAGTTGTTTTCAATATATATATATATATATATATATATATATATATATATATATATATATATATATATAGATATAGATATAGATATAGATATAGATATAGATAGAGATATATATATATATATATATATATATATATATATATATAAAGGAGAGAAAAGGAAAAATTTTGAAAATGTTGTTCGTAGGTCAACAAGAGGAGGATCAGAGAAATAATAGAGGAGTAGAAGGACCTATACACTCCATATTTTCATTCCTCCATCCCATATTCTTCATTATCCCACCAATCCCTCCATTTATGAACTCCTCCAGCTTAGTTTACACAGGCCCTATGTTTTCTACAAGATTTCCTGTAATCCTATAGGATTCCCTGAAAAACTACAAGAAGATCCTGTAGGAATTACAATGGCATGGGAATCCCAAGAAAAGTGACCCTAAAGCAAGGGGATGACTAGCCTATGTCAAAAATAAAATGTTACTCCACCAATTCACCACCATTCCTCTCGCCACCATGATACCCCTACATTCATCCAATAAGTCAGTTCCAAAAAGATTATAGTTTTCAGAGAAAAAAACAAATAGAAGAGGGTAAGAAAATAGGACAAGGGGAAAATACCTGAAGTCTATACCTCTCACCTACCAATCACCAGACCCCTTCTCTACCCATGACAACAATCCTCCTGCTCCATAAGTGAAAAAAGAATGAAATGTTTAGGGGAGAGGCAGCTACATGGCATTCTATAGGTTTCCTGTAGGAAACCTTGTATCAGCCTATACCACAAAATGAAATTTCACAGGTTGTAGCCATCTTCAGCATATAGATCCCAATGTCAAGGAAGATCCTCTAGATCTTAGCAGCAGCAGCATGATCATCAACATCACTTTCTGGTACCTGCACATCAAAGGCAACAAGCATTAAAGCAGGCCAATAATAAAAAAATATGAAGAAAATACATGGCACAAGGACATCAATCTCCAACAAGAAACACCATCAAGGCATCTTACCCAAATGTACGTCATCTTGCTTAAGCTCTCTCATTATCATAATATGGCAAAAAATGTAGGATTGTGTAAGAGTGGGTTTTATAAGCAAAGGTGGCCAGTTAACTTGGCCACCTTTAGTGAGTTGACGAGGAGAATACAGTTAGATCACTCCACATGTGGCAATAGTCAAATCAGAAGAAAAAGGAGACTAGGCCAAAAAGGTTAAGTTACAAATGATCGAAGTGGGAGATGATTGTGAGGTAAGGAGGAATTATGGAGTGGTAGTGGAACCAATGGTCCAAAAGTGGGTGCTCGTACTTAGGTAGCCAACACACCATCCCACACAATCACCCACTTGATGAAATAAAAAATTGATTTCCATCCAAAGGAAGCATTCACAATCTCGAGGATTCATCGAATCAAGGTTGCTTTCAGCCCCTCAAGCACATCTACAAGAAAATGAGTGAGCCATTTTCATCATAGGAGTACCTACATGATCCTATAGGAAAACCTATAGGATCGTACAGAAGAACCTACATGATACAAAATAGCCAACTACAAGATTATAAATGGGCATTTAGAGAGGAGGGATCAAAGGTTAGCTTCATCAAACAGTAACCAGGAGGTAGTAGCTACACCTTCCCACATTTTCCAGATAAAAAGTATAGAAAAGCCCTCCATTTGGTTAAGGAATTTGCAATCTAGGGAAATTATATTATAAGGTTGTCATTTAAAATCTCACCCACTAAAATTTGGAATTATACCCTTACAAACCTCCAAAATTACCAAAGAAAAAATGACAAGGGGATTGAACAAGAGGGAACCCAAAAACACAGTGAGAATTCATCAGCACCCTCTTGTAGTATAAATATTCACAAGGCACAATTGGATGGTTTGTTTGAAAAAATGAGGCAATACGATGATGAGGTGGCTAGAGATTTTCTCTCTCACGCATACCGCTAACTAGGACCCATGCCACTACTATGGTGAAAGGCCTCTTAGTAGAAATAACCCTGAAGTCATAGGCAGAATCACCAAACTTCCTTTAGGGTTTCCATGGAGAAAGGAAGATAAGGGTAATGACACCCTTGGAAATAAGAGATTATTTTTGGAAGGGGAGGAGGCAATGGAGTAAAAAAATGGGGTCAGAACAGAAAGCCTTCCATACCCTTGGAATGAAATTAGCTACCACCTCATTAAATATATATCATGTGAAGGGAGATATAGTGTGGTGCATGGATACCATTTCAGGCTTCTCCAAGAACTAAGATTTGGAGTAGACACACCTCCTCAAAATAGACTAAGTATACCCTACATTCTTCTTCAATCAGTGATAGATATGAGCATCAAAGTTTAGGAAGGGAAACATCGACAACTATCCCATCATGGGTTAATCAAACTTATCCTAGAAGATGCTCTCCAAAACATAAGACTCCCTATTACATGGAAAACTTTTAGGGACATGGAGGGAGAGGGAGAAATAAAATCTCTTGAATATGAGAAAAGCCCCATTACTAGTGAGATGGATGAAGAACAAAAAAAGAAGGAAAAAGAGGAAGAAAAGGAGGAGGAAAATGAAGAAGATACAAAAGAAGAAGAAAAAGAAGAAACGGATGAAAAAAGTGAGGAACTAGAGGAAGAAGAGGAAGAGAAGGACAAGGATGAGAAGGAGAATGTAAAAGAGGAAACATAAGGCAATGAGTAACATAGATCAGTTCAAGGCATAGAAGGGGAAGAATCGCTAAGGGTATCTCCAGAACCCACTTAAAAAGAGGTAGCAGTTGCTCTTATTGCCCTAAGTACACCTATCAAGTAAAAGGGGAAGAGACAGAAACAAACCCCATTGTACTTTAGGACAATTAAAAGAAAATAATCAAGTAAGGAAGACCTCGAACACCCACTAAAATTCCTATTGTCATTGAAGACTCACCAAAGTAGCAAGAAAATATATCTCACCTTGAGGAAATCGGGGAGAAGGATCATCAAGACAAGCCTCTCCTGAATCTCCCATCACTTATGTTAGGAGGCATGTCACCTAGTCTGCTTCATCAATGGGAAAAGGTATCCTACAAGACACACAGAAGGACCTAAAATAAGTAGAGGCCATCCTATAGGAGACATAGAAGGAACTACAACAAGCAGAGGCCATCCTATAGGAAACTCCACTAAACCTATAGGAAACTCATAAAATGGACCAAGAATGTATCACTCGGCAAGAAACAAAGAAGGAAGACCTAGAATTGAGGGAATCTAGTCCTCAACCCAACCTCAACTCTTACTACATGTTCATTGAAGGGGGTAGGCTCATCCCACAGAAATTTTCCATCCCCTTATTCTTTGAACTTGAGAGAGAAGGGGAAAAACACATAGGTGGAGGCAAATTTCCAAGTCCAAAGGAGTGGAGGATATGGGCCACATGGAGGAGAAAGTAAGATATATGGACAAAGAACTGAGCAACATAAGGGACACAGATGCAATGATGAAAGCTCATTTGGATGCAGAGAATGCATGGCTATGGGGACAATTACAAGAAAGGGAAAGCCAGTTGGTAGCTATGGCCATTTTATCCTTAGAGGCAATCCAGTGCAGGATGCCAGCAAATTCTTAGGCCTTGTATGTTAAGGAGAAGTGGCTAAGGTTCCAAATTAAGACTTTAGCATAGACAGACACTATACCCTTCCAAGACTATACACAATTCATTGATCTATGTGATCAAAGCACCTTGGAGGATAGAACTAAAATATATGAGTTTTACCTACACAACTTGGCCCTGATAGATTTGAATGTATGTGACCCAAATTCAAAACTTGGGGACGTGAAATTGATGGCCTTAGCATCATGGATGAATCATGAGGATGCGAGAGCTACAAAGATGAATAAGGTAATTGCAAAAGAAGAGACAAAACCCCTCATGATAAGAGCTAAGCAATCTAACCCAATGGCTATCGTTAACACCCACAACCTATTTGCAAATGATCTTAAGCTTGCACCTAGGTACCTTACTACCAAAGAGCAAGAATTCACACACTTTGAAGACATGTTTAGGTTGTTAGGAGATGATAGCATGAAATCTTGCCAAAGAATATGGAACACCTTGCCTTACAGCCTGAAAATCAAAGAATACCATTATCCTCAAAGAATGAGAGAGGCACTAAACATAACACCCATATACAAGCAAGCTCTACAAAGACACAAAGTCAATTGGATTGACTTGAGACTTAGTCCACCACTTCTCTTAGGAATGTTGGAAGGAAGGAAGGAAGAGGAAGGAAGAAAGCAGTGGGAAGAAATAGAGAGGAAGGAAAGATTCTATTCACAGGAAGAGGAAACTACAATAGAAGCATGGGATGTCAGGGAGGCCACTACAAGAATGAAGGTCATGGATATCTATTGAGTTTCTTAGTGGATGAGCAAAACTTTTAGTAGGGAGGTGATGATGAGCCTACTCATTCAGTAACTATATGGACCTTAATACACCTCCAAGCTTATTTAAATCAACTATTCTCATAATACCTTACATATTTTAATCATATTTTTCTTAATGAGATGAGTAAAAGTAAGATGGTATGTCTAGTGGACTAATGTGCATTGATTGTAGGTTTTTGAGAGAAAAGCATGGCAATTTTGGCTAATTAAGGGAAGAAACTTGAATGAGACAAGGAGGAGAGATTGCAGGAGATAGATCCTCCTCATTTAATCCTCACTCATTCAAATATTCATTCATCAATCACACTAGCTAGGAGCTGCAAGAAAAGTTGAGTCATGAAGATCAAAAGGCAGCCAAACCAATGATAGTTAAAGATCTAGTCCATCTTGCGTTTGGGAGCCAAGCCTCCCTATATTTAAGGAAGTCATTGCATACTTCAATTGTATAAATAAGGAGGCCTAGAGCCTCATTAGGATTCAGATTTTTTTATGTAAAAGCATTAGGCATTTTCGAGTTCAAGACTTGTGGAAGACATTGTTATGTAATTTTTCTGATATGTTGGTCCAGCACTAAGTCGACTCAAAGGGCTGAAGCTCTTGGGTTAGGGCCCAACCCTAGCAACAAAGGATCCTCTTCTTGTACTCGTATGTTTAGTTGATTTCATAGATCAGTGGTTGAATTGATTTTAGCATTATTTCATTGCAAGTAGTTGTGGATTTGATTAGTTTTCTTCCATTTGCACATTGACTTAGCAGTAGCTTAGAAAGATAAAGGAATACCAAAAATTTGATAGTTGGTGGCTTTGGCCTCACTCCTCCCTTCAAGGACCATAGTTTGAGGAAAGAACTCCCATGTAGTCCAAAAAAGACAGAATTCTGATTTCTTATGGAATTTAGGGTTTTCTGCTACTTAGGCCAAAATCTTTTCAGTTTTCAAGAATAGGATTCAATTTTCATTTTTGGTGTCTTCATCCTTGCATTAGATCTCATAGTGTTTCACATTATTCTACAAATTTTTCCATGCATGAATGTTGGCTTATAGGGGCTTGACCCAGGTGCAGAGGTGATTTAGCCAAACAAATCCCAGTACTACTATCCCTTTCGGCAATAGTCTGTAGAGCATGGAGTGAGGTCTCACTCGAAGTAGTATGGGAGGGTTCTAGAACCAGATTTCCACACCCTGGAGATGTCTGATGAGATCAAGTTTTCAGTGGTTCGACCCTGCGCAGACGTCACTACGTGCGCTTTCCCATATCTCACAGTCCAAAATACTGCCTTCACACAGCCCTACTCGGGGGCCGAACGCTATTATTACCCAAGTCCTTACTAGTATTCCAGTCTTAGATTATTTGTATGCATTAAGTTATATTCAGTAATATAAATCATTCATACATGTGCACGTAGTAAATAAACAATATATTTATAATTTACATCAACCATGCATTAAATCAATAACAGATATACAAATTGGTAACCAAACCTTTCTTATTAATCTCTTCTTTGGTTACAAACTTGACTCCACCCTATGCACTCAGTTGCAGGGGTCTATGCACTCAGTTGCAGACTACTAGGCCTTTGCGCACTCAGCTAAAAAGCCTTCTCCTACTCTACTACCTAAAGACACACTTAGTCACTCAGACTCCTCTTTCCTCTATTACTTCTATTCCCTCTCCATTTATTTTCTTTTACATTTAGAGCCTTGCTCTATTTATACAATCCCATGGTTTGCGGACCATGGGTAGGCCGACATTACATTACAAGACTAGAGCGGACAACCCTGTGACTCTATCATATATTTCACACTCCACACCCGCAATTTGCGAAGTCTTTACAATAATATTAGGTCAAAACTTGGGCTTTGAACCCCAAACCATGTCATGGGGGGATTCCATGCCCAATAGGCCCCCAACACAAACATCGTGACTCGCCCTCGAGTCACTTGGTCAGCACAATGATCTTGGTGCAAAGTCCCTCCAACTGTCCTTAAATTGTGCTGATGTCGACAATGCACTGAGCCATTGCTTGTTGAACTTGCTCCGTCCACTATTCTGAGACCTCTGTGTCCGGTGTGCTTATCTGCATCTGCGCATGCATCCCCTATATGTGCGTGAGATTTCCTTCGATATTCGTCTTCATAGTTAAGGCCTCACTAATCCATGGTTGAACACACACTTTGAGAACTTCCTCCTTATGTCACGTTGTGTCCAACTGCTCCTTTAATGCCTTAGCCTGCTGCATCCTTGCAAGCCGCTGGGGAGGACCACCGTCTGTACATTTCCTCAGACACTGTCATATTGTTGCTGGAGCTCTCGCACTTCTATTTCTAAGTGTTGGATGTTGGTGTCCTCCTACAGAGTCGTGAGTACCTCAAGTTCTTGTTCCAATAAACCAGTACAGTCTCGCACTGTACCTCTAATCTCCTCCAGTCCCCTTGTGATAGTGCTAGTGCACTATTCTCTGACTTCTGTGGGAGTGGAGGGCTGTGGCTTTAACCGCAGCTCGACGATCAGAAGATTTAGCTCCATCTGAACCTTGGTCATTTCTTCCCTAGACTTGTGGACTTCGGTTTCCAATATATGGATCCACGCCTCTAGCGGTAGATCTGCTGGGATGGCCAGCTCTGGGACGCGTCAGCAAGCGTCGTCTACCACCTGCACCAATTGTTGATTCTACAACACCAATTCGTTGTGCTACAAGCTAAGCTATTCCATGTTTATCTTTTGTTCGCTAAGAACATGGATCCCACGGCTTTCCCTACCACACAGCTCAGCCATTATCCCATCGTATAGTAGATACATTGTCTCTCATGGAAGGGAAACCAAATTAAGGCCAAATCCTCTCATCATATGAACCGCAAATCTATTGGTCACATTCACTACTACTAGGGTCCCTTTCGACAACACTATTGTGTTTTCCATCCGTGTGTGCAACATCTACTCCGTGGCCGAGGATCCTGCTACGCACTAGGTGGAAAGGGTACCCACCTATAGGGGATGCACCTGTAACTCATGTAGCTTCGCTTTGAGGGCCCCCAACACAGTCTGGTTCTCTTGCAAAGGGTCTCATTCGTGACATCGCAAACCTTCTCATAGATATCATGTAGGTCACCTTCGATTAAGGTGATTGGGTCAATGGCCAATTTTGAGGCCTTGACCTTCTTCCTCGGTCCTGTGCACTCTTCCGTATGTGGTTGCTTCAGCTTGTGGACACGGCCCCTAGGTCTGCGCTCCCTTCTATTGTTTGTGGTTCCTCTACCTCCTGCCCTCATGAGGACATTTCTTGGGCCTCGTCTGCCTTTATGGTTGCTGCCTCTACCGCTTGTGCTGTTGCTGCTGCTTCTGTAGCCTTCTTCTGCTCGGTAGATTTTTGTTCCACTCGCGCACTTCCCTTACCTCAGTTGTATCTATTTCCTTCTGCCTTTTCTCGGCCAATTGTGTGACATGCAGCTTGGCATCATCCTTCTTATTTTGTCTACTGCCTTCTCAATGGAACCATTTGTTGGCTTATAGGGGCCTGACCCAGGTACAAAGGTGATTTAGTCAAACAAATCCCAGTACTACTGGTCCTTTCAGTAATATTCCATGGAGCGTGGACTGAGGTCTCACCCGAAGTAGTATGGGAGGGTCCTAGAACCAGGTTTCCCCACCTTATATATGTCTCATGAGATCAAGTGTTCCACAGTTTGACCCTGCACTCACATTGCTATGCACACTTTCCCGTACCTCGCAATCCAAACTGTTGCCTTCGCGCAGCCCTACTCGGGGGCCGAATGCTACTATTACCCATGTCCTTACTAGCATTCCAATCTTAGCTTATTTATATACATTCATTTTATTCAATAATATAAATCATTCATACAGGTGCTTGCAGTAAATAAACAATATATTTACAATTTACATCAACCCTGCATTAAATCAATAACGGATACACCAATTGGTAACAAAACCTTTCTTATTAATCTCTTCTTTGGTTACAGACTCAAGTCCACCCTTCACACTCAACTGCAGGGGTCCACACACTCAGTTGCGGACTATTAGGCCTTTGTGCATTTAGCTACAGAGCCTTCTCCTACTCTACAATCTAAAGACACACTTACTAACTCAGACTCTTCTTTCCTCTATTAATTCTATTCCCTCTCTATTCATTTTCTTTTACATTTAGAGCCTTGCTCTATTTATACAATCCCATGGTCCACGGACCATGGGTAGGCCGACATTACATTACAAGACTAGGGAGGACAACCTTGTGACTCTATCATACATTTCGCGCTCTGTGCATGCAATTCGCGAAGTATTTACAACAAGATTAGGTCAAAACTTGGGCTTTGAGCCCCAAACCATGCCCTGAGGGGATTCCATGCCCAACAATCAAATAGGCAACTAGATAATGATTTTTTTTTCTTACTTGATTGAAAATCTTTCTTGTTTGACATGATTCATGGATAAATGCCAGTGATTGATGTAGTGCACGAGTTTCAACAGTGCAGGGAGATCTCATGATCATCAACCCCAACCTAACCTCATCAATCCATCATCATCAAAAGCCACTAAGTCCCTCACCCAATTCATCATTCCATAAGAATAACTTTCAAGGGTTGTTGAGCAAATCCAACCATCTTTCAAACCTTGTTTTGAGCTTTGAAGGAGTCTTAGCCACTCCCTTGACTTATTTCTCCAACCATTCACCTTCCCTAAGGCCTACACTACCTTTAAAATCACGCTTGTTTCTCTTGGCCAGATCCTGTCGGAATACATGGGATCTGGTAGGAGAATTAGGACATCCTATAGGAAGCATTAGGAAATCATGTAGGATGACCTGTAGTGGCCTGTTTTGAGGATGAATTGTGGAAAAATCATTTGGGAAAAGAGGAAAAGGCCCCTACTTGCCTCCAAATCCATGTGACCTTTCACCATAGATCCAGAAGGATCTGTCTATCCAATTGCATAGATGTTCAAAGTGTTGTCATTAGTGTTCATGGGTGTCGTTCAGTGTCATCGTCACTTCAGTTTAGATTCGATAGATCGAAAATGTTGGTTACGATCAAGTTCTGTAGGTAATGTTCATAGTAATGTTTATGGCAATCAGTTGATGTGGTATTGTACCTAGTTGTTGACTTATTTTCATCGACATTTCCGCCAAGATTTGCCGATGACATGTGTTTTTTCATTCAACTTTGTAGGTTTGATGTGTCGACATCAGTGTCGTCAATGGCATAGATTCATCATCCGAGTTGTTGTTGCAAAGACAACTGGAGTCAATGATACACGTGGGTTATCAGCATGGCAAAGGATCGATATCATCATTTTTAAATGATCGGCATGGGTTTGTTGTCATTGTGTGATGAATTTCCCGAACGTTGCATTCTGACAGAATTGTACACATGGGCTTTTAAAATAATCCTAATCTATGTACCAACCCTAAACCTATGCCTAAAAATTCTACAAACCCATTTCAAATCCCATGCTAAACCATGTATTAAGCTCTAAACCTAAGCCTAAACGTAATGCTAATACATTACAAACCTAAACTCTAACCCTCGTCCTATTTTAACAAACAAAACATTACAAAAAAAACCATATAACAGTGCCTGACTGCTATCTTGACCGCGCGGGAACCGCAAGGAGTAACTGGGTTCATGTGAGCAACCATGGTAAACAGTTAATAAACTGCAGTCCCTAACCATAGTTTAGCCACATCGAAACCTAGCCATGTTCACATGTGAGCAGAGGTTACATGTTATGGTCAGACTACAGCGAAAATAAGTGGTAAGCCGCCAACGGTGACTGCGTGGGGGAGAATGTGGTCACATGTCAACCGTCACCGCAAGGATAGCTGGAACCCTCAGAGATAACCATTAGGTGGCAGTCAACTGCCCTATTCGCATGAGTTGTTAGCACTTGTCCACTCGGTTAGAAAATGGCTAACTGTTTCGAGTATTTCAAATGTCATTTTGGGGTTTATGTTGTTAAATCTGTTTTACATTAATTCGAGGACCATGACTATGACCCTTACGTGCCTAAACAAGAGAAGACCGAGTCCCTCAAACCAAAATTAATCTCATTCACACTATGATTAGCCCAATGAAGTTAAAATGTATCCATAGGTCTATAAGAGGTAGATTCTTCCTTTGAAGAAAGGAGATTGGTAGTTTTGGGTTTTTGTATGCAGGTTCTGGAGGACAAACATTGTTTTGTTTTCAGTGTTTCGGGAGCATCCGAAGTCAGATTTGGAAACCGTAAGTGGCGTTGGAAAGTTGGTTCAGAGAGCTATCTGATGAAAGAGGTCAGAATTTCCTGTATGTAAGTTTAGTCTATCTAACGCACTATGTAATTGACTTCTTCCTTCTCATTCCTAATAAAAATGGTCGCCCATGTTGAAAGTGGACTCGGAGACATAGTCCATCAGAGACAAAATCCATAATCAATATTGTTGTCTGGTATATCTATGTTTTTGCTATTTTCATTTCTATTGTGCATCTTAATCATGGTTTACCAACTGTCGTAAAGTGATCAATTCAAGTAGTTTTCCTCAATTTCTGTGCTTTCAGTTAACATTCAAACTCATTAATGGATAATCAATTCTACATTAGTTTTTAGTATATGGTCATTTCAGATCATATAATTTGGTATTAGAGTAGTTTTTGTTTATATAATGTGCCATTGAATGTTAACCAGGTCAAAGTCGCAACGACGAGAAGGAATCCTTGAGAAAATCGATCCAGAGATTGGAAAGCGACGAGTCATTCAAAAATTGACCATGTCAGGACCTGATGCAGGTGAAAACATTGAAACTATGATGAGTGAGGAACAGTTTCAGCCGGTGTTCTTAAACATGCAACAGATGTTGGGAGAATTGTATGAAGACAAGAAGGGGAGACATGCAACTTCTTCTTCAAAGGCATCAAAGAAGGACAAAGGTGAAGGGAAGAATGATAAATCTCCTTCACCTCGATCATCTCCATCATCCTCTTCTTCTTCTTCTTCTTCTTCTTCTTCCAGTTCATAATATGAAATGGAAAAGAAACCTAGGAAAACATCTATTTTGAAACTTTATGTTAAATTTGAGTTACCTGTTTATGATGGCGAAATGAATCCTGAAAAGATAGATAACTGGATAAAGTAGTTAGAAGTGTATTTTCATATTCAATACATTTATAGAGATAAAACTAAAATTCAGTTAGCTACACTTAGAATGGGGGGAACAACTTTAATCTGGTGGGAAAGTGAAACTCATATAGATGTAAAGCATAAATGAAAATTCATCTCTTCATGGTCCAAGTTTTTGAAAGCTCTTAGGAAACAGTTCTATCCTTTAGGATACATGCAACAAGCTGTTATTGATTAGGAGCATATGAGGCATGGTAAAGGGCAAAGTCTTCAGGATT
This sequence comes from Pinus tabuliformis, assembly GCA_031772625.1. NCBI lineage: Eukaryota > Viridiplantae > Streptophyta > Pinopsida > Pinales > Pinaceae > Pinus > Pinus tabuliformis. Next base: position 393,851,523 of record CM062817.1, read on the forward strand.
TTACTAAGGAGTTCATAAAGAAATCATTGGCGCTTGGTATTCCATTAGATACATGTGAAACATTGTTAAAATACATCGGTAGCTTCATTCCTTTTTGCAGCATACTTTATTGATGTTTAATCCTGATGATTTTGATGAGGTGTCTGTTCAGGCCATACATATTGAATTAGGAGACAGACCATACAAGTTGTCATCTCAGTCATCCAAAGAGATGGAAACCATATATTCTAGTGATAGTAAGGGGAAGAACATTTCGAAGAGAAAGAAATCAACGATCGTTCAGAAGGAAAGACCTCCTTATTCTCATCGCCAGAGAATCGGTCATAATAAATAGAAGTGTTGGAAACTTCATCCAGAACTTAAGCCCGAAAAGTTCCTTAAGGAAAAGGATGAAAAGAAGGCCATTGCAACAATCTAGCAAGATCTAGATTCAGGTTAGGTGATCAAAGGAGGATAACTGCCATGGTTACGACAAGTAAAACTTCTGATAATGGTTCAAGTTCAAAAACTAATGTATCTTCTTCAAACATAAATCCTTCACGCGAGGATAAAAGTGTTGAAATCTTCCACATAAGGATAACTTCTAAGCATAACATATTGACACAATGTTTGACAGTGGATCGCAAGCAAATTTAATATCTGAACATATAATTAATCAATTGGGATTGGAAACATAGAATCATCCAAGACCATACCCATTAGGTTGGATTAATAAATCAACTCAGATACATGTCACAAAGCAGTGTTGGTTAAAATTTGCAATTACATCAAGTACATTGATGAAGTGGAGTTAGATGTGGTACCAGTAGAGATATGTGGAGTTGTCTTAGGAAGTCCTTATCTTTATGATAAAGATGTATTGTTTTATAGAATAGAACATAAATATCACCTAAAGAAAGAAGGGGTTGAATTTATTGTTAGGGCACATAAAGTCAAATCAAACATAGATTTAATTGTTACAAATCAAGTTAAGCAGTTAATAAGTTCAAGTAAATATGTACTCATGTTTATTAAGGAACAACATAAGGTTGATTGTTCGAGAGGCGAGATTCATTTTATAGATCAATTGGTCAAGGTGGTTAATTCTTTTCCAAGAAATCTTATTCATGAGCAGGATAAGCAACATGAGATACATTTAATGTCCTATGAAAATCTTCTTAAAGATAGAATGAATCTCAATTCATTCATTCAGCTGAATTCTAGAAGCTATCATCATCAACAATGTATTTCAAGGAATGGTACATGTGAGTCTAGTCAAAGACTTGTTTCAGATGGTATGTTTATTTTCAGTTTCAGGGTGTAGGTCAGTATTGGGGAAATTCAGTGTTACATTTCTTTGGCATTGCATCAACATTTCATTCACTAAAAAGTAATGAATCCTATTTTCAAGTGGATATGAAGTCTATAAGTTTTCATGACAAAGCATTTTTGAAAGCAGATCTAAAGTTTCCTTATCATGATTTGTAAACTAATGCATTAAGTTAAAGTGTTAGTCAATGGAAATATCAATTAATAGACGTAGAAATAGTGATTCAAGTAAATCAACAATTACTTAGATACTTTCAAAATCAAACTAAGTTGCAGTAGTCTTTACATCACAGTTGGATGAGTTTTGTGCAGCAAGTTCACTTAGTAATAAATCAATAGGAAAGTAAATCAAGTCAAGTAATTGATGTGAAGTCAAAATCAAACGAGTATTTCAATATTTCAGTTATTCCTGAAATTATTTTGTTAATACTCATTAGATGTATTGAACAAAGTTCTACAAATACTATTTTCAAAGATGTGTTTGAATCACTATCTCATGATTCTTTATGGAAAGAATGCAATTTCCATGTTGATAACAGGTTGTTTGCCCATCATCGCAAGTTGTTCACACTGCGGATGGAAGAAACAAGTCATAGAATCAAGAGGTATCATGGTCAGCATCATCAGGGTCATCACATGTAGGTGATTGATCGAATGTATTGGTACATTGTTAGGTCATGGTGGAAAGAGAGGCAGTTCTGCACTCAACGACTAATTGTTTAGTCAATTTTTTGTGGTCCAAAAGATTTCAGGTGGAGAGGAATGATCCAGGAGGATCCGTCGATCCAATTTCACATATGTTCAAAGTGTTTTCATAAGTGTTCATGGGTGTTGTTCAATGTCATCGTCACTTCAGTTCAGCTTCGATAGATCGACAGTGTTTGTTATGATTAGGTTGTGCAGGTAATGTTCGTAGTAATGTTCATGGCATTCAGTTGATGTGGTATTGTACCTAGTTGTCGACTTATGTTCATCAATAGTTCTGCCAATATTGGTCGATGACATGTGTTTTTTCGTTCGACTTTGTAGGTTTGATGTGTCGACGTCAGTGTCGTCAGTGGCGTAGATTCATCATCTGAGTTGTTGTTGCAAAGACCGTTGGAGTCAATGATGTGCGTGGGTTGTCGTCATGGTAGAGGATTGATATCATCTTTTGTCGATGATTGGCATGGGTTTGTTGTCATCGTGTGATGAATTTAACGAATGTCACATTGTGATAGAATTGTACACATGGGTTTTTAAAATAATCCTAATCTATGTACCAACCCTAAACCTATGCCTAAAAATTATACAAACCTATTTCAAATCGCATGTTAAACCATGTATTAAGCTCTAAACCTAAACCTAAACCTAATGCTAATACATTAAAAACCTAAACTCTAACCCTCAGCCTATTTTAACAAACAAAACTTTACAAAAAAACAATATAATAGCGCCTAACCGCTATCTTGACTGCGTGGGAACCGCAGGAGTAATCGAGTTCATGTGAGCAGTCGCTGTAAATAGTCAATAAATTGCAGTCCCTAACCATGGAATTAGCTACATTAGAACCTAGCCCTATTCACATGTGAATGGAGGTTACATGTTACTATCAAACCGCAACAGATATAAGTTGTAAGCCGCTAGCAATGACTATGTGGGGGAGAACGCGTTCACACGTCAACCGTCACCGTGAGGATAGCCAAAACTGTCAGAGATAACCATTAGGTGGCAATCAACTACCCTAGTCACATGTGTTGTCAGTGCTCCTCTGCCCAATTAGCAAACTGCTAATGGTTTCGGGTATTTCAATTATCATTTTGGGTTTTATGTTGTTTAGTTTGTTTTACATTAATTTGAGGACCATGACTATGACCCTTAGGTGTTTAAACAAGAGAAGACCGAGTCCCTCAAACCAAAATTCAGCTCATTCATGGTATGATTATCCCAAAGAAGTTAAAATGTATCCACAGGTCTACAAGAGGTGGATTTGTCCTTTGAAGAAAGGATTTGGTAGTTTTGGGTTTTTGTGTGCAGGTTCTGGAGGACATAGGCTGTTTTGTTTTCAAGGTTTTGGGAGCATCTGGAGTCAGATTTGGAAACCGTAAGTGGCGTTGGAAAGTTGATTCAAAGAGATATCTAATGACAGAGGTCAAAATTTCTTGTGTTCAAGTTTAGTCCACCTAATTCACTATGTAATCGACTTCTTCCTTCTCATTCCTAATAAAAACAGTCGCCCATATTGAAAGCGGACCCATAGACATAGTCCATCAGGGATGAACTCCGTAATCAATATTGATATCTGGTATATCTGTGTTTTCGCCATTTTCATTTCTGTTGTGCATCTTAATCATGGTTTATCAGCTGTCGTAAAGTGATAAATTCATGCAGTTTTCCTTGATTTTTGTGCTTTCAGTTAACATTCAAACTCATTAATGGCTAATCAATTCTACATTAGTTTTTAGCATATGGTCATTTCAGATCAACCACCATCTATAAAAAACCTACCACATCACCAAGAGGATTTAGCATACATATTTTTCACACAAAAAAGATAAAAAGGAAAAAAGAGTTATTGTGTTCATTTATATGCAAATCAATAAAATGTTTGGCTATTTTAGATTGCATGCCTAGGATAGTAGGATTACAAATATGTTAATTTAGCATTCTTTTGAAGAGAATCCTCTTAGCAATTAGTTAGAAGAGTGGTATATTTAAGGATTTGGTTTCATTCTTTCCTTACTACAGTAGATAAGATTTCAGTTAGTGCAAATTTCCCCTTTTCTCATTGGTAATCAAGCTTCTTTTGAATCAATAGAAGGCTTGTTGGAGAAACCATAGAGGTCTATCTCCAGCTTAGTAGTGACAAATAGTGGACCCATCACATCTACTTCTGTATACAAAATTGTCACCTCCAACTTTGTATGAACCCTAGGTTGATAAAGTAAAGTTGGTAGCCCCAGGAGTTGCAGCATTATTGCTACAATACTGGTGCTCATCACGTAGTGTAGGATATAGTCTCAACTGAGGCAGTGTTAGGGGATGTTAGAACTAGGCTTATGAATCCAAAATGCTATGTGATGTGGTTTAAGGCACTTTCTATGGTTTTCGATCTAACCTTCGTGAACCCTTATTCATGACACTTAGATGATTTCCAGTTAAAGAAAGTTATAAACTTCACGTAACTATCTAATCATTGATAAAAAGCATTTAACAATTGATCCATATATCCGCAGAGTAATTAAGATAAAATATAGAAAAATATCATTATGTTGTGCATAAATACATAAAATAAACAATGCATAAACATAGACACAAATTTTATTCAAATATATTTATATTACTTTAGATATTCTTTTAAAACCCTTCCAGACCCTATGTACATAGCTGCAGGGGCCCGCGCACTTAGTTGTTGACTTACCAAGGTATTCATGCAATCAATTGCAGGAGCCTTCCCATTCACCCAAAACACAAAAAAGATCTACAATTACATACCCAAAATCATATCATCATGAACTACTTGATTCTTCCTTAGAATTGCTAAGACATCTCTTTATATATCCTTCGCTATTACAATACCATGTTCCGCAAACCATGGGTTGATCTCAAAACAATATCAAGACATAAGGGGCTTTTACCTTCCTAAAACCCCTTGACTCATATTTGACCTACGCTACTTATCCTTCTCTCCTTAAAATGCCGAGACTTACAATATTTAACAAAATTTGACCTAGGGGACCTTGTCCCAATAGTTCCCAAACACAATTATGTGACTCGTCCTCGAGTCACTCCGTTGGTAAGCTATGGAACTTTTCTTTCACGATGTTTAACGAATAATTCACTGGGTGAAGCGCCTCCATCCATTGAAGAACTACATGTCATACTTCTTCAACCAACTTTTCCATAGTTTGCCTATCTACTTCTAAGATGATGGTCCATTGAGTTTGTTGAATACTCTTAAGAGTGCCTTCCACGATTTGTGATAGTTGCCTTGCTTCTTCCTCCCATGGCTACATTCATGCAGTCATGATCTGCATATTCTGCCGCAACTCTTTGATTGATCCTTTGCAAGGATGCCCCCTCTTTCAATTGGGTGAACCGTTGCACATGGGCTAGGGTGTGCACTGTTTCCTTTATATCATCATACTGCATCTTCTTATCCTGAACGAACCTTCGATCTTCTTCAATAGCGGGTCCTCCTACAATAATTCCCATAGTTTAAGATCTTTGTCAAAAAATTGGCTACACCACTTGACTGTAACATCGAGCTTTTCCCTATCGGTTCTGATGGTAGTCTCACTCTGCTGTCTAATCTCTGGTGGTGTGTTGAACTGAAGCTTCAGTTGAATCTCAGTAATTTGGAGTTGCAAATCAAAGAAAAATTTATCCACCTACACCTTTGACTCTCTGAATGCATCTACTAGTTGTTGCACCTTGTCTTTAGAAGCGACCTCTGAATGAATCTGGAGCTTAGGGAGGTCACTGCATACTCTTGAAATGGCCTACTCTAGCTGTGCCCTTCTTGCAGTTCCCTCATCACAGTGATGGAGAACTCTGTGTTTTTCATCTCACATCTATTGATTGGCAATCTATGCATCCTTGATCACCATGAGATCCTGTTTCTCTCACACCTTAAGATCATCTTCTACACCCTAGTGTAGCTCATGCAGTGTGGAAAGGGGGAGCATCATGAGGGTAACACTTACATATTTGGGTAGCTAGGCACTTTCTTATTCCATGTCATCAATCAGATGTAAAGATACATCAAATAGGAGTATAACGTGGAGCTCTAAGGTAAGGACCTACTCCACACTACCAGATGTCGTTGGCTTCATGCTCGATTGAGACCAACTCGCTTGAACCACACTCACTTGAATGTGGCTCGACTGAACGTGCAACTTTGTGAGGCTTGCTTGGACCTGGGACAAAATATATTGGTTTGATATTTAATATGACCCCAGATTCCTTATGTCGTAGTCTGAACAGTGTCTCCAATCTCATTAAAGTCCCCTTCAGTGAGGACCATGGCTTATGCACCGGTAGACTTATCAGACTTGTGCTTCTTACGTGCGACTCCCACACTTGAATTTTGTTACCTTTTAATAATAAAAGGAGAACCAACATTCTCTGAGTGCTAAAATGGGTCTTCATTACCCTGATCTAGTTCTTTGGTATGCGAATTTTCCTTGTGCTCGCCCTTTGGCTCCGGAACTATATTTTTCTCTAGATTGATGGTCACCTTCTTCTTTTACTTCTACATTGGTTTACTGGTGCCTTCTGTGCCTTCGGCACTAGTCCCCATGATACCTTTGACAACATCCATGGAATAAGCCATTTCGTAAGCTACTTAACGACTAACTGCGTGATCTCATCTTTGGTGACCAAAAATGGAAACAACATACATTTCTTCATCATATCGCACCTTGCGTAGATTTATACATTATGGAAATCGACCTTAAAATCTGTAATGTGCCAATATTCATTGAACAAATTGGATGAAAACCGTGGCTTCTAGTTAATCACCATATGCAATTCTCATTCAAATAGTACCCAGAACATCTTGCTTTCAATGATACAGTTAGGGTCCTTCGTTGCCCATAGTGAGGCGAATTTTGCAACCTCACACAAGTCTGGATATATCATTTAGAACTAGAAATCCTCTGGCTTCCTCCAAGCTATCAACGTGATCAATAACAGTAACCACACGTAGTGGAATGATTTTCCATCCTCCTCAGCTTTGCGACAATCATCCAAGAATTCTTGGAAGAGGTAATTTTCCAATTTTAATTGGACCCCCTGGCTGCGCTACACAACTAAGGATACTTCTGGTGTTAGTACTTCATTACCATGATACTTCCTCATTATTTTTTCCACCAAGATCTTTGCAACGAACCACACAACTTCATCTGATAGAGAGCTAATGGCATATCCTCATGACTTATTCACTAACCCGAAGTCACTCTTCATCTGATCTGCAAGAATTTTCTCCTATGACTTCCCCAAAAATTCATCTACGGGGTTCGTGCCCTGATATGGTAGTACTATGATTCTACGGACCAGCATATCATCAATTGGGATGGACCCTCCCAGCCAGAGGCACCCATCATGAATCAATGCCAACAACTGACGCACACAGATGGTATTGATAATGTTGTGGCTAAAATTTGGGACATACAGTATGTTGAGCAACCCTAGGTGGTTAATACCTTCCACCCACTTGGTTCAAGAATTGTGATTCCCACCTCCTCATAGTAGATTGAATTCAAGAATTTACTAGGTTCTAACTACAATATTTTTTCATGATCACCCAAATCCTAATCCTCCATCTTTAGAAATTGTACCTGGGCCAACAAGTTGCCCTCAATAGGTATTTCTGATGGTAGAAACAGTGTGAACAACTTGAATCTGAATGAGTCAGGGTCCTTAGTTACTTTGCTAGTTGATTTTCTTGGGGGTATACATGGTGATAGCCGAGAAATTGGCTCTGCGCCCTCTACACTGATATTTTCAATCTCCATAATCGTCTCTTCTTCATCCATGTCATGGGGTTCCATAGGCTCCTTTTTTTTATGCATATGACCCTTTTGCCTAATCTCAATTGGGAATTTACACAGTTATTTCCAAATCGGGGCTTGCTATGGATTTTCTTGCTTTTTCTCTCCTACCACAAAGGTAGTAGATTTTGGCCTCGATGACCTGAGCACTATAGCATGGACTGGCAGAGCTGTAGTCATGATATTTCCTACCCCTTTCTTCAAGAATTCTCGCTCAACTTCTACCCAACTTCGGTAATCATACATACAACAATTCACTCAGTTCATTAAGCACAACCACACATAACAATTTCCCAAGAAGCAAAGTGGCCAAATATGGAGCGAGGTGCAATATTTATAACTTGATTTTAATTCACATTGTCCATTCCCCCATAAATTGTGTTCATAAATGTGATTTTGGCAGTAGATCCTCCTATATTTGTGCCTTACATGCACTTCCCCCACTCCTTTTAACCAAAAAGCAACTGACAAATCAATTGCAGTTGTTCCAACAATCCTTTTCTACGTAGGCTGCGCGAAAATGTTCCTTGTGGTGTAGCTACTTCATCACAACTTCCATCTCTGTGTTCCTCCAACACATCATGCAGTCATCTTTCTCCGATAAAAATTTTCCTTGGAAGTGTAGTTTATAGTCCTACGCTTTCTTTCAACTGCCAATAGTGCTAAGAATTCCCTACATCCATGTAGTTATTACGCAGGTACAAGATCATTCCTATAAACCTTCATCCTACTTCTATTAATCTTTCCCAGAAATATTTCCCCATTTAGCTTCACAAAATGAACTATGCCACCATCTAAAATGTCCTTAATGATATAGGGTCCCAGTGAGTGCATCTGAAATTTTCCTGGAAACTTGGTAAACTTGTTGTCATACATTAGTACCAAATCACCATTTTTGAAGGTGTGCTTCTTGATGTGTGGATCGTGTCATGCCTTTTCTCGAGATTTTTGTACCTATTGATGAAAACTAGCCAAACAACACGAAGAACTATGCAAGTCATTCCTCCATGATGTCACGATCTACCATCTCAGTTATTTTTGCAATTCTTAGGCTAGGCACTATGTATTCCATTGGAATTACTACTTCTTATCCGTAAACCAATTAAAAGGGTCTTTTCCTAGTTAATTTCTTACAAGTAGTCCTATAGGCCCACAGAAACGATGTTATACACAAATCCCAGTATTTCCCATTAACATTACATACCTTTGTGAGCACATTCTCCAAGATCTTGTTGAAAGCTTCAACAATGCCATTCGGCTTAGGGTGATATGGTATACTCTTCTAATGATACATTTAGAATTCCTCTGTTAAAGCTAGGATTGTTTTGCTTAAGAAGTCCAACCCTCTGTCACTTATCAGAATTTTTGGGCATCCAAACCTTGACAAAATAAACTCAAATATGAAATTCGGAGCTGTGTTCATGCTATAATCCTTCACAGGTTTCGCCTCAGCTCATCTGGTTAAGTATTCAATCACACTCTCGTCTTTCTCCCTGGTCGTTGAATATGTCCAACAAATTCAATCACCAGCTTATCAAATTCTTGTAATTTAACTTGTGGATTTAATGGAATTTCATCCCTTCATGACGGTCTCCTGGTCCTTTAACACACATCACAGGCACTGGAGTATTCCTTAGAATATGTATGTACTCTTACCACCCATAGTCCTTCACGTAGGATATTTTGTGACATAGCCTTATGCGCATAGTGTCCTTCAGTGACACCACTATGTGATTATATTAGAATGATGTGCCTCACATATCTAGGTATATATCAGCGTAGGACTTCATCCAACCCCATCTTATATAGTTTTCCTACAATCACAGAAAAATCAACAGTCGTGACAACTAGTTCATTCTTTTTTGTGTCATATAATCTTCAGGAGCTACACCAGTAGATAAGAACTGTATGATGTTTGCAAAATTCATGTCCACAACCCTGAAAGCAAAGAGCTACATGTCAAGTAATCCTTCCTCAATATTGGTAGGTTCTTCACCATTTTTGATCCATCACAGGTGGTTTGGTCCAACATTTGATCTCCCGGGCTTTAGTATGACTTTAAAATCATATTCTTGAAAAAGGAGCAACCACCTATATATTTTCCGCCCTGACATAGCCTTATTGGCCAAGTACTTCAAAGTAGAATGGACTATGTACATCTTAAAGTGTACACCTAGTAGATAATACCTGAACTTTTGAAGCACATAAACCATGGCCAAACCTTCGTGCTTTGTGGTTGAGTAGTTCCTTTAAGCCTTAGATAGTTTTTGACTTGCAAAGGCAAATGGGTGATTGATATGTCCTGCCCTTGGTAGTGTTAAGATGACTCTCAATGTTATGTATGATGCATCCACATGCACATGAAATTCCTTCTTCCAATTGGGGAATATTAGGATTGGTGTCGTAACCTTCTTCTCCTTTAGAGTATCCATGATTTTCTGAAAATCTTCATCCCAGTAAACCGTAACGTCCTTCTTTAACAACTTCTCCGTGGGCGTAGTGATCTGCACATATGCCTTAATAAACTTCCTATAGTACCGAGTATGACCCAATTTTGTGAGCAACTGATTTGCATTCCTAGGGGGCTCTAGATTGATAAGGACATCCATCTTAGTAGGGTCTACCATGAATTCCTTCTTAGAGATAATGTGGCCCAACAATATTTCGTAAGGTACACATAAAATGCATTTCTTCAAGTTTAGAGAGATTTGGTACTTCCTACAGGTATCCAATATTAAGCACAAAAAAGAGATGTACTTCTTGGACAACCCAAACACTATCAAGTCATCGAAATAAACCTCCAAAAACTTGTGAATGAACTCCTTGAACGCCGCGATACCCACCCTAGAGAAAATTGCAAGGGAATTTTTTAGTCCAAAAGACATAACTATATACTAGAACAACCCCCACTCAGTAGTGAAGGTACTCTTGCTTCTATCTTCCAGCATGATATTAATTTGGTGGTATCCCAAGAATCCATCTATAAATGAGTAAGCTTGATGTCTGTTAACATTCTCGAGAACTTCATATGTAAATGACGTAGGGAATGGATCATGGATGCATGCATCATTTAGCTTCCGAAGATCTATGCAAATCTTGAAATTGCACTTTGTTTTCTTCTCTTGGACCACCATGGGACTGACTGTTGTGGCCACCAACAACCCCCCTCCTTATTTAGTATTAGCAATAATACTAGGTAAGAGGGGACCCTTAGAAAAAAATTAAAAAATCAATTAAGGCTCATGTATTTTACTCCTTAAAGAAACATCGCATCGCGCAAAGAAGGATATGAAATTTCCTTATGAGTAAAAATGATGAACTGTGAGATTGCGACGCAAACTCCATCGCAGCGCATGCATTAATAGACACTCACATTGGAAAACCTTAAAAAATTTCCGATATGCGATATCGCATATCGCATATCGCAAAATTGCAGGAAAGACACATAACAATTATAACGATACTGCGACCCGCGATACTGCGATACCGCGATCTTGCGATAGCACGATCAAGAAACCTTGTGATAGCACAACACGCTGAAATTGGGATAATGCGATACTACGATACAGATCACAAAAACATTCCATCGCAAATTTTCCCAGCTCAATATTCAAGGAAAAAGTTTTCTATAAACCAAAAACTGGATACGCGCTTTAATGATAATTAATGAATTATACGACAGTTCTTAATGAAAGATGGTTTTGTGTTTTTCGAAGAGTCAGGTCACGTCAGGTGGCATGTTTTTGTACATCCGTAAAGTTTAAAGATTTCCTGTCGATTTTTTTATTGTCATTACTCTTTCCTCACTTGTGAACTGCAGGAGCAAAAAACAGAAGTACACAAAACGATGTGCAGGAAGCTATGAGGAAAAAGGGTAACACTTCAATGATAAAAGACAGAGAAAAGATGCCCACATGCAACAGAGCCGCAGATTCACAAAACATTGTTGAGCCATCCATTACAGATCTTTCATTTACAGCCATGGTTGAATGAGTATTGAATGATGCTGATATCAATGGGCAGCTTAATGACTCAAGGTCAAGAGCTCATGAAAGCATTATTTTTGCAAATTTTGAAGCTTTATACCCAGTGAAGAAAAATGCGCAAAAGGCGAAAAATGCATCAGAGAAGCCCGGATCAAAGAACGGAGGCAGTTTCCGATGTGCGATTAGCGCCTAGCGCTAATCGTGAATCGCTGAGAAAATTGCTCAAAAAGCAAAGCCTCTAACTGCTCAGTCATTTGTAATCTCGAAAAATGCAAGAAAGAAATGGTAAAGAACAAACTGGAAATAGAAAGCTAGAGAAAAAGGCAAAAGCAATTCAAGGGTTAACCAAGTTGAACTTGGATTATTACTGAGTATACGCAATAATTCCACATAGTCAGAGGATGACTCTCGAGTATATCATCGATTTTGCTGAAAAAAATGGTGCCAGCTCTTACCATTTTTGTTTGCTTAGCTCAACCAGAAGTGGAAGACAGTCAACCGACTCTACCCAGGAAAAATATTGAATGCTTGCAACATTAAGGAGCAAATGCAGAAATAGTTAGATATAAGAGTTAATTTTTATAAATAGTTTTGATTAGAAAAAGGGCGGTCATTTAAATTGTATCCTGAATTTGTGTAATTAAGTTATTTAGTTAGTAGTATTTAAACCCTTCTCATACATTTAGAGAAGGGTCCAGAAATTTATCAAAAACTTGTCCTCAGAACATGCACTTTTGCACCCTCAGAGGAGGTTTTCACCCTCAAGGATTTCAATTTACGTTTCAACAAAATTTTCAACAAAATTCCTACTGCTTCCCAGCCCGGCGAAGAAGTGTGATGTGAATGGTATATCACCGCTCTACCATCAAACATAGCAATCTTCGTGGACAGGGCCAATAAACAACCTTAGCCGATAACATGAAAGAAGCAATAGCAGTAGAGAAACAAATAATAGCTCTAGAAAAGAAATCCATGATAGAGGAATGTAAATCCAAAAAAGTCACCTTCAAGGAAGACTCCAAGAAGAAACAAGCAAAAGATCCATTCAATTTGGAAGGATTGCAGAAAGTTCTAAAGACCATTTCCAATGAAATGGTCGACATAAAAAAGCAAGTAGTAGAAACTTCTTCAAAAAAGCCTTACAGAGCTTTTAAAAGAGGTCCCTCAACAGATTCAAACCCACCCAATGCCATTTCAAATGCTGAATCCGAGGAAGAGGAAGAGGAAATTGCCACTAAAGGGCAGACTGATGACGAAGAAGTTGTGGAATTACAAGGAATGTGGGATTTCATCCTCCCGCAAAAAGAAGATCAATAAGTATTCCCAGTTAGCACACGAAGCAAAAATCAGCTTGATCCTCCCCAAACTATACCCAAGCCGAAGAGCGCAAGCTCTGCAATAAAGGATAAAGTCGCATCAAAGAAAATGACATCTAAAGCGACTCAAACCAGCCCAGTCCAAGCAGACAAAACAACTCCATCTAAAACACTGATCGTGTCAGATGAAATGGAGTACAATATTATAGAAGATATGAAGAAGACTAGGGCCAACATCACCCTTTACGAACTGAGCAAGTTAAAGCATCAACAGAAGATAATGATGAAAGAATTACATGCTGTGCCAGTTGCACCTTTGCCTGCTGTTGTACTTTCTCAAGCTTCCCATAACATGGGAAGACCTCCAACTAACGTGATCAATAATATTGATCCAAATGGCATCGCTCTAATTGGAGGAAGATCAAGATCTCACACTCCCCCATTTCTCCTTACTTATGAAATCTTCAATAAAAATGTGCACAATTGTTTGGTAGATTCTGGTGCTTCATCAAATATTTTACCCAAATCCATATGTGCCAAGTTAAACGTTCAACCACAGAAATCCGTTGTGCGCATAGTTTAGGTATATCAATCTCAAGTCGAAGTAATCAGCGAACTAAACCAAGTAACCATAAGGTTTTCATCCAACCCAAAGGTATGTCAAGTTATTGATATTCTAGTTGTTGATATTCCTGAATTATATGGCTTAATTCTTAGCAGGGATTGGTCAGAAAAACTTCATGGATACTTCACAACCGACTGGTTGCATATGTGGCTGCCCTACAATGGTAAACCGAATCAAATAAAAGTTGAATGAGAACTACACCAGAAGTACAAAGTAACGGAGCTAGAGGGGGAGAATGAACCAGTAGCGTATAACAGCAGCATTATTGGCTATTACTCAGTAGATTCTTTCCTCGGCAATTTCAATGCTCATGCATCACCCTATTTAGAACACTCTTTTTTGTCCCAAGTCGAAAATTTTTCTCGAACTCATAGTTCAAAATGTATCAATTTTTTAGATAAACCTGTAAATAAATCTTTGTTTTGGAAATTATTTTTTGATGGTTCTAGATCTAACGAAGGAGCAGGAGTAGGATGCATTTTAATTAGTTCAGAAGGAGATAAAAGCATGCTTACATGCAGACTCGAATTCGATTGCACCAACAATACAGCAGAATATGAGGCTTTGGTCCAAGGCTTGTACAAAGAAATCGGGTTAGACGTCAAGTATCTTCAAGTTTTCAAAGACTCTGATATTGTGGTTAAACAGGTACGTAACACAATACATTGCTTATTAGGTCATTTAAAACATTATAAATCCTTAGTTCAAGATCTGAATGAGCATTTCATAGCGTTTAATATTTCTTCAATCCCCAGACTCCAAAATGCAAGTTCAGACCTTTTGGCTAACGTAGCTTTTAAGCTTATTCCTTCCGAAGATTTTAGTCCAGATAGATTCTCAATAGAATTAATCTTTAGACCATCCATTCCTGATAACATCACAAATTGGAGAGTATTCAATGACAATCTCGATATTGTAAATTTCCTCACATCTGAAGGATCCTACTCCAATCAAATAATTGACGAAGACCAGAATGATCGACAATTGCAACAAGATAGCACTAACAATGCTATACCTAAGTCGGTGGTCAAGTTAGAAGACTTGTACGATTTGAAAGATCAGTTTAAAAGGTCTACCAATTCAAAACTCCAAAGTTCAACCTTGAACTACGAATTAGTAAACCTAGGAACCAATGCTAAACCACAAAACATTAATCTAGGCCTCGGCCTAACCCCTGAAGAAAAACTAGCCTATATTCATCTTTTGAGACAATATAAAAATGTTTTTGCCTGGAATTATGATGAGCTAAAAACATACGACACTTCCATCATCCAACATACTATTCCTATGATCAATAATGAAAAACCTGTCCAACAAAAGCTGAGAAAGATCCACCCAAATTTAGAAAATCAGATAAAAACTGAGTTCAATAAGTTATTGAAAGCTAGAATAATCTTTCCCATCAGAAATTCTAAATGGGTCTCCAATATGGTACCTGTTAGAAAGAAAAACAGAGATATTAGGATTTGCATTGACTTTCGAAACCTTAACAAAGCCTGTCAAAAGGACAATTTTCCTCTACCACCTATGGAACATATACTGCAGGCAGTGGCGGGCTCAGAATTAATGTCTTTCTTGGATGGATTTTCAGGATACAATCAAGTGTTGGTACATCCTGATGATCAATTGAAAACCACATTTAGAACTAAATGGGGCATGTACGCATATCGAAAAATTCCATTTGGTTTGATTAATGCTGGTGCCACATTTCAGAGAGCCATGGACATTGCATTCAAATGTTTAGTCAATAAATCTGTAGTATTTTATTTGGATGATATAACAGTGTATTCAAAGAAGCGAAGCGACCATCTCAAAGACTTGAAACAAATATTTCAACGATGTTTAAGGTATAGAATTTCACTTAACCCAAAGAAATCTTTTTTCGCACTAAGTGAAGGGAAACTTCTAGGATTCATAGTGCCAAAATCCAGTATTCACATAGATCCCGACAGAATCAAAGAAATTTCTGAAATATCCCTACCTCACAACAAAAAAGCCATGCAATCTTTCCTTGGTTAGATCAAATTTGTAAAGAGATTCGTTCCTGATTTTTCACGAATCGTGTCTCCTTTGCAAACCATGATTAAAAAGACCTCAAATTTTAAATGGGGCAAAGATGAACATTAAGCATTAAACCTGATCAAACAAGCTATTATTAATGCTCCATCTTTAGCAACTCCGAATTTTTCAGAGCCTTTTATTTTATACACATTTGCCTCAGATAAGTCATATGCTGCGATACTAACTCAAGCAAATCAAGAAAAAGCGGAAGCTCCAATTGCGTTTTTCAGTTCAAATTTACAGGGTGTTGAATTAAATTATTCAGACGTGGAGAAACAGGCTTATGCCATTTTCAAAGCGGTCAAATACTTCAAACCTTTCTTACTTAAAACCCATACTAAGATTATAATACCGTTTCCAGCGGTAAGGAACCTTCTAGTACAGAAGGATGTGGGTGAGAAAAGGGCCAATTGGGTTACTGCCTTACAAGAATATGACATTGAGATTAAACCAACAAACATTGTAAGAGGTCAAGGCTTCTGCAAAATGATGGCTGGAGCATCGCAAATTTCTGAAATTCCATCTGAAGAAGTACAAATGTGCGAGGTAAGCCTAAACGATACAGAGTCATTATACGCTGATATCATTTATTATCTTAAGAACGGGTATGCTCCTTCACACCTTGATCATACTAAGAAAAGAGCTCTTAGGTTGAAAGCTAAACAATATCAGCTCACAAATGATATTCCTTTTAGGGTAAATTATGATTCTGTTCTTCTTAGGTGTCTTGAGAAATCTGAAGCTGAAAAAGTTTTGCAGGAACTCCATGATGGGCCGGTAGGCAGACGCTATGATGGAGATGCTACTACACATAAAATCTTGCGCATAGGATATTACTGGCCCACGTTGTTTAAAGACTCGCACAGTTACATGAGGAGATGTCAAGTCTGCCAAACTACTATTGGAAGACAAAAAAAGCCATCCTTGCCACTATAGCCGATAAACATCGAGCAACCTTTTAGTCAATGGGGATTGGACATAATAGGTGAGATTGTTCCTCACTCTTTTAAGCAGCATAGATACATCCTCACAGCAACAGATTATTTTACTAAGTGGGTAGAAGCAGTTCCGCTCAAGACGGCTAATTTTGAAAATATCATTGAGTTCGTAGATCAATTTATAATCACCGGGTTTGGATTGCCATCCGCTTTAATGTTTGATAATGCATCATACTTTTCTGGAAATGCAATGACTGAATCCGCACTTAAAAGAGGATTCAAACTTAAATATTCGGCCAATTATTACCCGCAAGGCAATGGGTTAGCTGAGTCCACAAATAAAAACCTAATCAGGATTATTAAAAGAACAGTTGACCAAAATCATAAGAATGGGCACAAGGCTTTGATATATGCTTTATGGGCAGACCGAATAATGCAAAAAGCTTCTATCGGCACTTCTCCCTTTAATTTAGTTTATGGGAAAGAAGTGGTTCTTCCGACTCACTTAGTAACTCCCTCTTTGTCTTTAGTTCAATACATTAATGAAGTACCCACTTCCTCCTTACAACTGAGACAAATGGAAATAATTAAATTAGAAGAACAATGAGAACAGGCTAGGAAAATGCATGCTCTTCATCAAGCACTAGTAAAATCCTCTTTTGATTCAAACATAATGACCAGAAAAGATTTTCAGATGGGAAATTGAGTTTTAAAGTGGGACAAGGCTCATGAAGAAAAGGGCAAACATACAAAATTTCAAAGAATGTGGCTTGGTCCTTTTCAAATTGTAGAAGTCATAGGCCCATCAACATTTGTGTTATAGGATTTAGCAGGTAAGAGGGATCCTTTTCCTGTTAATGGACAAATTCTCAAGAAATATTTTCCATAGAAGATTATTCTTCTATTTTTGTAGAATAGTTGTTTTTCTTTTTCATAATAAAACCAGTTGTGAGTGGTTACATTAGGCATTTACGAAAAAGACACCAATTCTCTTTCAGATTTTGAATTTTTCGCTTGTATAAATAGCAAATATTTTGGAAAACTGATCTTTATTATTGATAGATACAGTTAAAGAGTCTAGCCTAGATATGATACTAGTTTCAACTTCAAAAAAGTTTGATGAAAAAAACTTTTAGTGAAGAAATTGTTTTATCTCAGTACAATGAAAGGTATCAATAACCAAATAGAGATTCTTTGTAGAACAGATGTTTCCAAAAAACTCTATTATTGTCGTCCAGAGCTATCTTAAGAAAACAATGACTTCCTCCCTGCTAAGGAAATCACAAATTTCAGAGGAACAACCCAAGGATACAATTTATCTTGAAGAATAAGAGGTCTCATCACGAGTCGGCTTATCATTATCACAGATATTATAACTTGCTGACTTTGCCAATACTGTACACCACAACAGGGCAATGACTCAAGATTGTTGCAATCAAAAGACAAGGGGTCTCATCACGAGCCAGCTTGTTCAGCAAAGTTATAAATCAAGTGAATGACTGTGTCATAATTTCGCTACCAAACCAATACATTGTTCTTTAAGAATAAAAAAGAAAATCAAAGCAATAAGTGTGGATATGGATTTTTCTTTCAAAGTTGTAGGCTGCCTTAAGTAGGATACAGGATCATTGCTGGGTAACAGGTAACCCTGTCGAGGCTATAAACCCCTGCTGGTAGCAGAGGCTCTACCTACGACAAATGAGCATATTTAAAACTGGTTTACAGAGGAGACTTTGTTTTATCTTTACAAGACCAAGTAATGACTGATGTAAATACAAGGACTAGCCTGAGGAAGCAAATAATCAAAGTGGAAAATGGTTGAAACAAAATATCATTCACAGGTTAGAGCATAATGTACTTTATCTTTCCATAATAAAGTTTAATTTTCCGAAAAATTTTCTGTTTTGGAATTTTAGAAAATTCAATAGAAAAACAGAGATAACTGGTTCTTCCAAGTGGATTTCCAATTGTTGTGGCCACCAACAACCCCCCTCCTTATTTAGTATTATCAATAATACTAGTTAAGAGGGGACCCTTAGAAAAAATTCAAAAAATCAATTAAGGATCATGTATTTTACTCCTTAAAGAAACATCACATCGCGCAAAGAAGGATAGGAAATTTCCTAATGAGTAAAAATGATAAACTACGAGATTGCAATGCGAACTCCATCGCATCGCATGCATTAATAGACACTCACATTGGAAAACCTTAAAAAATCACTGATATGCGATATCGCATATCGCATACCGCAAAATTGTAGGAAAGACACATAACAATTATAACGATACTGCGACCCGCGATACCGCGATCTGCGATCTTGCGATGGCGTGATCAAGCAACCTTGCGATAGCACAACACGATGAAATTGCGATAATGCGATACAGCGAAATGCGATACTGCGATACAGATTGCAGAAACATTCCATCGCAAATTTTCCCAGCTCAATATTCAAGGAAAAAGTTTTCTATAAACCAAAAACTGGATACGCGCTTTAATGATAATTAATGAATTATACGACAGTTGTTAATGAAAGATGGTTTTGTGTTTTTCGAAGAGTCAGGTCATGTCAGGTGGCATGTATTTGTACATCCGTAGAGTTTAAAGCTTTCTTGTCGATTTTTTTATTGTCATTACTTTTTCCTCACTTGTGAATTGCAGGAACAAAAAACAGAAGTACACAAAATGATGTGCGACAAGCTATGAGGAAAAATGGTAACGCTTCAATGATCAAAGACAGAGAAAAGACGCCCGCATGCAATAGAGCCACAGATTCACAGAACGCTGCTAAGCCATCCGTTACAGATCTTTCATTTACAGCCATGGTTGAATGAGTATTGAATGATGCTGATATCAACAGGCAGTTTAATGACTCAAGGTCAAGAGCTCACGAAAGCATTATTTTTGCAAATTTTGAAGCTTTATACCCAGTGAAGAAAAAGGCGCAAAAGGTGAAAAACGCATCAGAGAAGCCCGGATCAAAGAACGGAGGCAGTTTCCGATCTGAGAAAATTGCTCAAAAAGCAAAGCCTCTAACTTCTCAGTCATTTGTAAGCTCGAAAAATGCAAGAAAGCAATGGTAAAGAACAAACTGGAAATATAAAGCTAGAGAAAAAGGCAAAAGCAATTCAAGGGTTAACCAAGTTGAACTTGGATTATTACTGAGTATACGCAGTAATTCCACATAGTCAGAGGATGACTCTGAAGTATATCATCAATTTTGCTGAAAAAATGGTGCCAGCTCTTACCATTTCTGTTTTCTTAGCTCAACCAAAAGCGGAAGATAGTCAGCCGACTCTACCCAGGCAAAATACTGAATGCTTGCAACATTAAGGAGCAAATGCAGAAATAGTTAGATATAAGAGTTAATTTTTAGAAATAGTTTTGCTTAGAAAAAGGGCGGTCATTTAAACCGTATCCTGAATCTGTGTAATTAAGTTATTTAGTTAGTAGTATTTAAACCATTCTCATGCATTTAGAGAAGGGTCCAGAAATTTATCAAAAACTTGTCCTTAGAACATGCACTTTTTCACCCCCAGAGGAAGTTTTGGTGAATGAATGGGTCAATATTTGTTGATGTTTGCATTTGATATCTGCTACTGATGTTGCACTTCTGTACTCTTAGTGGATGTTAGAGAAATGAGAGATAAATCATTGTTTCTTGAAGCTTATGAGTAGGACTAGTCATAAATGGTACTTTTATCTCTTGACCATTTCTGCTTATATGTTAAAGTGAGATACAGTTTTTAGTTGTTTATGTATTATTGCATGAATGCTTGAGTTATCTGTTACACAAAAATATTGTCATCATGATTATTTGCAGTCAGTATGGGTCTATCATCACTTGTACTGTCCTCCTAAGCAAGTCTCAGACCTCAGCTCTCCAAATCAAGTTTTAGAAATGAGAGAAAGACATTAAAAATCAATGTAACTCTGGTTCTGCACTTTCTCTCATGGTCACCTGCGGTCCTGCACCTTTTGTGTACAAAAATTGCGGACCTGCCCGCTCTGTCCCTAACGGTGTAGGTGCGGACCCCTATGAAATTCAAAAGGCGCAAGTCTTATCTTAAAAAACTCGCTTTGGGTTAATTCTAGAGGTTTCTAGAAGGAATTTTGACTTGGATTGTTCGCTCTGAGGTGGTTCATGCATCCCAAAAGAGAAGGAGCTAATCCCTTGATGAGAGGAGCTATCCCTTTGAAGGAGGGCTTTATCCCTTTGAAGGAGGACCTAGTAACCTCCCTCCAATGCACTATAAATACAAGCATTGGGTTGGTTGCTAGGGAGGTTAGGAGCTGAACATTTTTGAGGGTAAATGCTAGTGAAATCAAGACTTCCTAGTTAAGTCTAAAGAGGAGAGATCACATACCTTTTTGGTTTCATTGGGGAGTGAGTGAAACTTGTCAAAGTAGAGGAGACTTTTTGCTGGACACTAGGAGGAGCTTGTACAGCGTCAAGGCAAAGGTTGTAAGGTTCTTCTTCTTTTGAATTAATACAATCAAACTCATTTTTCTCAACAAGTATCTTATGTTATTTGTTTCATGGACTCCTTGACTTTCATGTTAAATATGTTTTATGCAATTGGATTTTCAGGTGCTATTTAATTTTTTTGCCTTGTTTGTGTTTGCAGATTTGCGAAGAGGAGCTCATTTGGATCAAAGGAGCGAAGGCATCCACAAGCTAGTGTTGGACCTAAGGTAGGCCCTAAAAACACTTGTTTCCTATTGTTTATTAAAGCATATTTAGAGAAAGATAGTGTCTAGTTGGTTTGCTTGTCATTAGGTCTTCTTTAGATTCTAGGAAGGTCTATCTTGTCCGCAAGATGAACTTATTCCGTGTGACAAAATGGCGACTCCACTGGGGACTTGATTGTTTTCCTTGTTTTACTTTGACCTGAGAAATTGTGTTTTTGTTTCTGTTTTTGGCTTGTTGTGTGTAAAATTGGGTAGAGTTTGTAGATCCAGGGTTATTTTTTGTTTTTCATAGCTTTGGGAGAGGACCGCACCCTAGCTGTTTGACACAATGCGTACCTACCCGCAGCTTGGCTTTTAGCACAGAGCGGGACCGCACCTGTGTTAACTATCGGCCTGGAGACCCTGTCAAAATTTTGAAAAACCTAATATTTCCTCTGTTATTCAGCTTAGTTTGTGTTTTGAAATTGTTATTCACTGCCCAGACCTGCATATAACCTGTCAGAAGCTTTCCTTAGGTTAATTCCATTGGCATTCCCGTTTTAAGCTTTTATCAATTGGGTGTTTTGAGTCTCTTTTTGAGAAATTCTTAATTTGATTTTCTTTGGTCATTACTTGGAGGTTTGTCTCAGTCTTTTCACAATTTTGCATCTTTTTGCTTTTGTTTTTGCAAAAAAAATTCCCCCTCATTGTGTATGAGTGTTAATCGCCTTTGAGTGTTTTTATTTTTTGATCTTTGGAACTCTCACCCAATTTTCTTGACTTGCACTTGATTGGTTCTTAGATTACATTAGAATCATCTTGTGTTTGAGAATTCTCTTGCATAGATCACATTTGCACAATTAGAATTCTCATTTTCAGAATATGAATGAAAAATGTGCATAGATTACATTTGCATACTTTTCAAGTGAATTGTGCATAGATTACAATTGCATAGTTTACATTCTGAAAAAATCAATTGTAGATTTAGATCAGCTTTCTTTGATTTGAATTTACATACTTTTATGCTTGTTTTTGACACACAAAAATAAAAATAAAAATTGTTTTGGAATTGATTTGCATTAGTTTTTCTTGATGAAATCAGTGCATCAGAGAATTTGTTACATTTTCTCTTAGTGATCAATTTTTTGCATTGTTGGAAGTGAATGGAAACTCTCTCCTTATTTTAGTTAGGATTCATCGAATTAAAAGGATTACATTATCATATTCGATTGCATTCAGTTTTGAGTCGGGTCATAACACCATTGGTTTCGTATCCATTTATCCCTTTTGAGTAATAACAACCTAAATAACACAGCATTAAAATTTATCTAGTAATTTTTACATTTTTAGGGCTCTTTCCACCAATCTAGCTTAGGCTAGTGTCTTGGAATAGGTTTTAGTTAACTCTCCAAGACAGTAAAACAAACAAGTAGTTGTATCTTGCAGTAGGAGAAAAATCCAATTGTTGCATTTATGCTCTGGGAAAGCTCCTCTTAAAGGAGAAGCACGAGATCGTGTCCGAACCAGTGTGGGAATCAATCCTTCCTCATTGGGAACGACGCCAGATATTCACGTATTAAAAACGGTAAACCTCGGATTAACCATTTTCGAGGAGCCTGGGGTCACTTGTTGGTAAACCTTGGATTATTTCAAGGAGCCTTCAAGGGGATTGAGCTTGTTTGCCCTTGCGTGTGTATCGGATCGTAGACTATTCCCCCAGGTATATTTGTTTCCATTGGTAACCTTAGTGACCATATTCTATAGGATTCTTCCTAAGGTGATGGTGGTGGGAAGATCCCACTATACCTGGAGCAGACGTCGGCTAGACTCACTTGGATTTTCTGGGGGGTTCTCTTCACTCGAGATGGTTTAGTGGAGGAACTTGTGCCAGTCTATTCATTAAGCAGGTTGCCGGGGTAACTGTTCCAACCGCCATTTCTGTATTGAATTCTACGACATTGGATTTCATCACCAACTAGTGTTTTCAGTATGAAAGTTACTGTTTGTGTGTGGTTTGACTCCTAGATTTAATAACGCATGTTAATTTGTTTTTTTTTACTTTTAGAGACCATAGGTGTGAATTGTGAATTTTAATTGTTAAGTGTGAATTGTGAATTGTTAATTTTAGTTTTAAATTGTTAATAAAATTCACTGAAGCTGAATATAATGGAAAATGTTCCAGAATTTACCAACCAAGGAACCCCTCTTAACGAGAATCCTAGTACTTTTCCTTACCTTGGAAATGTTGGTCCTCCTTACATGGCTACTTTGTCATTACCTGGATTTACAATAGGTTTACCGATATGGTTATTTTCAACTTCGTTGGCCCCAAATACTCCAATTGTTCCACCTCAACCGAATGCTTCACCTCAACAAAGTTCACCATCTCAACATCACCAACCTTCTGTTGACCCTTTACCTTCTTCGCCTAATTTTTCTTCCTCCATTTCTTCCTCTTCGCTTGGTAAAAGCCTTGACGCTAGTAACCAGGTGTTTAAGAAGAAGAAGAAGGGGAAGAAGAGGAAGAAGAAGAAGAAGAAGAAGAAGCAAGATAAGAAAGAAGTCAACCAACCAACCATGGTTGTAAGTGTTAGTTGTGTTGAGGAAAAATCCGACATGCATCGTAAACCCAAATACCCTTGCAGGCTTTGTAAGGGTGACCACTTCCTTATCAATTGTCTTGGTATTCCAAAGGTCTTGGAAGTAAGGTCAGAAAAATCTCATCAACATTCCATTGATCCATCAACCAGTGATAGTCAGGTTCCTGGGAAAAAGTGTAAAGTGAGGTTTCCTTGTAAGTTATGCAAAGGGAGTCATCAAACTCACATTTGCCCTCACATGGATGAAGCCTTGAAATTGTTGGAAAATCTTACTGTTCCACAAAAAGAATTTCCAACTGGTTACCATAAACTTTCTCCCAACCTACCGTCAATTGACGGAGTGATTGATCTAATTTCAAGTACAATCGATCACACTCTTCCATTGGAGAATGAAACTCATGTCATTCAAGTTGATGATCCATTAGTTGATCAAGTGGTCGATTCAATTTCACATTCGGTCGATCCCACTTTCCCGTTAGAGAGTGAACTACATATTGCTCAGGTTCTTTTTGTTACATCAGATTTCTCTACACCAGGGGGCATTTCACCTGTTTCTTTAGAACCCCCTCCAAGTACTGAGGTCTTTTCCTTTGATTGGAATAGATTGACAAAACCTCGTCTTCCTTCCTCCATCCCTTTCCAAATCATTGTCAAGGTTGGTGGTAGGGACATGCATCGCACACAGGTAGATGAAGGTGCTTATGTTAGTATTTTATCCTCAATTGCTTGGAAAGCTTTGGGTTCCCCTTAGCTTGCGCCTATTACACAGAATCTAAAAGCTTTTAACAGAACCATTAGTGAACCTTTAGGGATCCTTCCTAAGTTTTCTATTACCTTGGAAGGTAAAATTGTCTGTATTGATCTTATGGTAGTTCGAGGTCCCTTGGATTTCAATTTACTCCTTGGGCGAGACTATGTTTATGAAATGAAAGGTGTTGCATCGACACTCTTTTGCGTGATGTCTTTCCCTCACAATGGAAATATTGTGACTGTAGACCAGCTTTCGTTCCCTAGTCTTGTTTCCACTACCAATAATATCAAAGCCCTAAATGTTCCTGATTCTCAAGTGGTATCTACCCCGCCAGGGGTTAATTATGTGGCAACTGGTCCCATGTTTTTAGTTACCGATGTAAGTGAGCCTCTCACTATTTGCTCATCTTCCTTTGATTTAGATCCGGTAATTGACATGGAAAACTCTATGGGATTACTTGAATGCGATGTTCTTATCCCTTTTGAGTCCCTTGACATGTGTTCCTTCCAGAGAACTATTCTTCCTTCTGATGAAGATCTCTTGGAAGCCATGATCAAGGTGTGTCCATTGACATGTATTTCTTCCAGTTGGAAGCCATGATCAGTGAGTTGCGAGGATAGCTTTTTCGTGTATCAACCTCGTTAAAAAATGAAACAGGCTGTCATGAGGATAGTTCTTCTCCTGTGTCAACCTCGTTAAAAAATGAATCAGTGAGTATGAGGACAATTCTTTTCTTGTGTCAACCTTGTTAAAAATTGAATCAGTTGTTCAGAGGATAGTTCCTGTTACTGAGTCAACCTCGTTAAAAAATGAATCAGGTAAGAGGATAGTTCTTTTCCTGTGTCAACCTCGTTATAAAATGAATCAATTGTTCATAGGATAGTTCTTGTTACTGAGTCAACCTCGTTAAAAAATGAATCAGGTAAGAGGATAGTTCATGTTACTGAGTCAACCTCGTTAAAAAATGAATCAGGTATGAGGACAGTTCTTTTCTTGTGTCAACCTCGTTAAAAAATGAATTAGTTGATCAGAGGATAGTTCCTGTTATTGAGTCAACATCGTTAAAAAATGAATCAGGTAAGAGGATAGTTCCTGTTACTGAGTCAACCTCATTAAAAAATGAATCAGGTAGATTTTAGGTTAGATAGGTAGATTGTAGAGAGTATTCAACGAGGATAGTTTGTTCTTGTCTCAACCTCATTAAAAAATGAAACAAGGAGTTATGAGCATAGTTCCTTGTCTTGTGTCAAGCTCGTTAAAAAATGAAACAAGGAGTCATAGGTTATATAGGTAAATTGTAGAGAGTAGTTATGAGCATAGTTCCTTATCTTGTGTCAAGCTCGTTTAAAAAATGAAACAAGGGTTTTGAGGATAGTTATTTTCCTGTGTCAACCTCACTAAAAAATGAAACAACTCCCATGAGTCTTTCCAAGATTTCGAATGTACCTCGATTTGCGTCATTATGCTGGAGGCATGCAAACTTATAACAAGCATAGTTTTTCATTTCAAGCTTGCGTACATGAAACCGAATCCGAGCATAGTTCTTTTCCTGTGTCAAGCTCGTTAAAAAATGAAACAAATCCTCCTCTAATTGAGTCGAGAGTTTGACTAGATCTCATAAATGTTAAGTTGTATATTTAGGTTAGTTTTTTACATAATTTTCTTACAGTTTTAGGTCGGGTCTTTCAAATGATCTCGTAACTGAACCTTCATTCCATCCAGCTATTAAATAATGTACTTAGTTGAATGAAATGAAGCTATGGGGGCATGCGCTCTAGCAGTTACGCTTAGGGGGCATCAATCACAGTTTTCTCTCTGTTTCAAGCTTGTGTAAAAATGAAACTACTTTGAAGCATAGTTTTTCTCTGTTTCAAGCTTCTATAACAATGAAACCTATCTTGAGTCAATTTCAGTTATTTTCAAGACTCGTTAAACTCATGAAAATCTCGAGATTATTTTGCTATCTTTCATTCTCGTAAAACAAATGAAAATGCCGAGTTCTTTCTGTCTTTTCTTGCTCGTAAATTAAATTGAAAGTCAGCCATATGAGTACATTTTTATCATTTTTTCGAACTCATTAAAACTTACGAAAAAGTGAAAACCATGAGTACATTTTTATCATTTTTTCAAACTCGTTAAAACTTACGAAAAACTGAAACCTTAGAGTCACCTTTAAGCTCTTTTCTGACTCCTAAAACATGAAAAGATTGCCGAGTGTTTCTTTTAGACTCGTTAAAACGGAATTAAAAGACGGTCCACCTATAGCTCTTTTCCGACCGTAAAAAACATGAAAAGATTGCTGGATTTTTGTCGTTTCAAATTCGATATCGGTCATAAAACGACGTGTCATTGATCGCTTTTTTATTTTTTCGGGTCAAAGGCACTAATGACGAAAAGTACTCCTTGGTCATAAAAGATCAAGCGGTTCTCTCAAGTATTATTTTATACTTTTTCGGGCTTGGGAGACACAAATGTACGAAAAAGGTCAACCCTGGAGTCTTCTTAAGTTTTTTCAGTCTCTCTAAAATTGAAAAAAGCCGAGTTTCTCCTATACTGGACTCGTTAAAATTTCACAGTAAAGGACCTGTTCAATTACAAACAGGAACGAACCACTCCTTCTTAGGGTTCGAATTTAAACTAAGTTGGACTCATCTGAAGGATGAGCTTATAATCAAGCAAATGTTATCCTCCTCAAGCTTGTCAAAAATAAAGAGGTACTTGCCAGAAATGGTGGGGGAAAAGAGAGAAAAATGAGCCTGTTTGTCATAATTTATAACCACTCATGAAGACGACACTTTTATTCACCTGGGTTGGGAAATACTTTGCCTAAAAGTTGATCAAACCACATTGAAAGTCTTCAGCAAGTTTCTAGGTATTAACTTTGGGTCAATTGTCACTGTTGACCACTACCGATCAACTACCCATGTAGTACACCCCTTTTCTTGGCAAAAAGGGGTAGCACCTGATTGACGTGTCCGTGCCATCCTGCAGTCATCAACAGCTTTATCGATTTAATTGTAAACCCAGTCTGCATGTATGAATTGTAAATAATCTTAGCAGATATGAGTCGTGTATGTAAATTTCCTAGGTGGACCTAACTTTCTAGTGGTAATCTACGTCCCGGAAGGTTTTTCATCTCACTGATCCATGATCGGCAGAGTTTTCCTTCAGCCTGACCCCAAAGCCGGGATGGATTTTGTCATTAGAACTTTAGGAGAATCCTAGAGTGTTAATCTGCTAGATTATAGTCGTGTCGCAGAACTGGGTGATTTATGAGGGTCTGTGTTAAGTGGGTTTGTCCCCTTAAGATGTAAATTGTAAAAGTCATGATGTAATGTGTCTTGAGGGTTGGAAAATGTTTTTAATCCCCTCATGAGTCCTAAGTCCTAGGTCCTAGGTGATGTTTCCAAAGGCTTAGTTCGATGATCCATTTGAAAAAATAAATAAAAATAATAAAATAAAGAAAAATTTAAAATTTAAAAAATTAAAAAATTAAAAAAAATGAAAAATAACAAAAAAATTAAAAAATAGAGCAAAAACCCTAAATAATAAAATAATAATATTTTAAGTGAATGCATGCAAAATATCATTTTTTAATAAATCGACGGATGAGATTAAGAGATGTCTTGATTCTCATCGTCGGTTGAGATCATTTCGACATGGATCACTCGAACTAGCCGTTGGGATCATTTCCTTTAAATAGGGTGCTAGGGGTCATTTCAGATCATTGAATCTGTGAGTCTGGTACTGAAGAAGCTCTCTTGTAATCTGTTTTCTGGTTAATAAAAGAAGACTTTGGGGTCCAAATATTGCTGGTGTTACTCTCTGGAAGTGCTATGAGCTAATTTAGTTTCTGCATATTTTATGTTTCAGCCATTAATAATAGCTTATTGTAGAGTATTGTGAGCACAGATATCTTGTTCACTTGCTAGGGTTTGAGTACTGTTAGGGTTTCTGAAGTAATGGCAGGTATCTCCATTATTTCTTGAGATCGAGCAACATTTTTTCCCTCTTTACTGATGGTTGTTTTGAGCTGTGCAGAAAACCCTTACTGAAGAATATTGGTGGGCGTTTGGGGAAGTTCTCGGCTGAACCAGCCAACTCCCGCAAGCATTTTTTGCTGAGCCCAGTTGGATTTGATCCTGGGTCTATCATTCAGTTTATTTTTCTAATTTGCATGAGAGATTTTCTGAAGTTCTTCACAGTGAAAACCTGAAATTTTTATTCTTTAAAATATTTCTGTTCTTATTGCTGAATCTGGCTGTTAAGGGGCAAAAAATCTGTAAATTAATGAAGCTGATCTAGGGTTTCAAATTTTTTCTTTACACAGATTTTTCATTTGGGTTTTGTTTTCTTTTGTGTTTCCAGGTATAGGGTTTTGTTTTCTTGCAATTGCAGCTACCCAACCTGCAAATCTATTTTTCTAGTCAATGTGTTCTTTTTACCAGTGCACTGCCAGACCTGTGTATTTACCTTATCCCCACCTGCAATCCAACTGTGTGTTCTGCGTTGAGAAAGGCAAATGGCTGCTCTGCGGAAACATTTTGGAATAGTTTAGGAGCCAAGAAGCCCAGTCTCATTTTTGTGACTGGCGAGGAGTTTTTTTGGTCTCTGCATCGGATCAGTTCTCGGATGAGATGGACTCCATATCCAAAACTTCAAAGTTCCATTTCACATCGACCAAGTTCCACCTGACCTTGCATCGGCCAGAGTGAAATATTCTTCATTGCAGGAAGGAAACAAGAATGTTATTTGGGATCCACATCATAATAGCAGCAGCAAAACTGTTCTCAGAACTAATGGCCTGCTTTTCAGTGAAGGAGCTGTATCTGAGATGCTGATCTCAAAGTTTTATTAGTGAGTATTTCTCGAATAGTTCTTGATCCACTCTTCGACTCTGCCTCTATTGCATCATGCCCTACTTCGTATATCAGTCAAGTCAGAGAAGCAAATTTCAAGAAAGCTGACAGGTAAGCATAAAACCGATTCACGTTTTTTCTCAAATCACCGCCGTCTGCTATCAACACGTTCGGGTGAAGGTATCGAAATCATTCAACGCATTGAAAAATTCCATCGGGCCAGGTAAATCACGCTCAGGTAAGTTCCAAATTGATTTTTTTTCCTCCTATCGCCGTCGAACTGTGCTATCGAATTTCCATTTTGCATTTCAATCTTTCTCTAACGGGGTCGGGATTTCTATTTTAACGCAGGTGGCAGCGTTTGATCTATTGCATTTTTTTTTTTTTTTTTTAATCTCCTTAGTTCTATTAACATGTACATCTGTGCAAATTTTTTGGGTTTAATTTTTTAGACTCAGTTTTAATATAGTTTAATCTTTAACGTAGTTTAAAATTTAAATTTAGGGTTTTGTTAAGTTATAGTTAGATTTTAATTATTTCGACATTTTGATTTAAATTTTAATTTAGAATAGTTTTAATTTTTACTTTGTATAGATTTTAATTTTAAAGTTTTATAAAAAAAAAAAAAAATCTTTTGCCAGATTCAGTTGCTTTCCTCAGGGAATTATCATGTTATAACTTTTATGCTGAGATTTAAATTTTCAAAGTCTGGACACGAATGTGATATCTGGTTAATGATTTATGATTCTCGTGGTGGTTTAAAGCAATCATCTTTTCAAAATTCTCAGTTGCTGGATATCGTTTTGGTCATTCTAAGAGCATTGTGATTTAGCTGATACCTTTTGATGACAAATGATTGTTGTTCACGGTTTATGTTTCTATATCGTCTAACAAGTAATCGTTTTAACAACAATCTCTTAAGGCACTGGTCTACTAAATTAATCAAATCCATCTAGTGCTTATCATATCGTGTCTCGTGTCTCCCAACCAACTGGTCAATAGTTGGTCTTCATCATCTCTCAGGGTCTACCCCCCTTAGCCGCGGGAGACAGGCTTAAATGGAGCGATCGGGGATCAGAGTGATAGCCCTCGGTCTGAGAGTTGTCGTGTCAATCTGCGCGACAACATTTTTTGGCGTCGTTGTCGGGGACACTTTGTTCTCGGTGTTTCAACGACAATCATCCTTCTCTTTTCTTATCTTTTCATCTGGCCCGGCAACGCCAACATTTTTTGGCGCCGTTGCCGGGGACAGAGTTCTTCTGTTCCTGGAGTTTCAACGACTTTTTATCATTCATCATTCATCTTTCTCATCTCTCATTTTGAGCTGGCAGATTCAACCTTTGGGGTTATCATTTGGATCTTTTATTTCCTCATTTTTCGCCATATCAGTAGCATCTCTTTGGTTTGTTTCTTGTTTGGGTGGCGACTCCATTTTCTCATTTTTCCCAGACAAGAAGCTTTACTCATATCTGCTTGTGGTTACTTTTTGGATCCTAGAATCAGATTCATTGTTCAAGTGGCGAATCCACTTCTTTCATCTCTTGATTTTCTTGAGCAGAGGTCTCGTTCTATCATCCATTTAGTCCCTTATTATTCATCATGGATTATTCATTTAAACCATGTCGTTTTACTGACCGTCTCCACGATTTTCCGAAGGAGGCCATTCCTAAATTACCTATTTTTTCGGGTGGTGATTCAATCGCTGTTAGAAGGCATCTAGGCTTGTTTACTCGCATAATGATCATATATTGTATACCCCCTCAGTTTAATCATGAAGATATCAAGATACGCCTATTTGTCCTTTCTTTAGAAGATGATGCTTTGAATTGGTTTAACAATTTTCCTAAGGAATCTTTCACTTCTTTACAAGACATTGTCAATGCTTTTAAAGATAGATATGGTTATCCAAACAGCTCGCCTTCTACCCCTAAAATTGTGCAAAAGAAAGAAAATAATCTTATAAAAGGTCCAGTTGTTGAAGAAAGTTTTCAAGATCAGAATGTGTCATTCACCGGAAATATCGCAGACCAAGTTCATGATAGTGGAAAATCAGGGACAAATGACAATGAAAAGGAGGAGCAAAAGCAAATTATACAAGATCTAATGACGCTGGTGAAAAATATGGAGAGAAATCAAAATAATTACGTTAATGATGTCAAAACTTTATGCACCTACCTGGAAAAACGTAATAGGGAGATGGAGATCATGCAAAATCAGCATACTAAAGAAATTGAGGCCATGAAGACTAATCATGAAACAGAAATTAGATTCATGCAAAGCAAAATGTCAGGCTTAGAAGAAAATATGATGACCATGAAAGCTGATCATGATAGGGAAATTGATTCTATGCAAAACAAGTTATTAACTATGGATGAAGAAATGACTATCATGACGTTCAATCATAATAATTAGTTGGCTAACATGAAAACAAATCATAGAGAAGAAATAAATTCCATGCAGCATTGCTTGATGAACATGAAGGAAAAGAACGATAAAGTAATAAAAGACATGGAAGAACATCATGCTAGACAAATCAGTGCTATAAAGGTTGAACACTCTAGTCAGATGGATGCCATTAAAATACAAAATCAAAAGTTTCAACAATGGTCAAAGGATAAGAGAAACCAGGGGACATCAACAGATCAGGACCCTTCTCATTTGTTGCAACAAGTTCCATCTTATTATGAGGAGGTCATTGATTCGATTGAAAGGTGGTTAATTGAAGGAGATCCAGATAGACTTAAGAATGATAAAGATCAGATGCAGGATAAAGAAAGACATATCACGCATACTTCATCTGATAGTTTTGAAGCAGAAAGTTCCAGGTCATCAGTAATTCAACCTGCCACAAAGAAAAAGCACAAGAGAAAGATAATGAGAAGAAGATTTGATACATCAGACGGCTGCGAGCAGCATGATTTTCGGATAGGAAAAAGTCCTACCATATGCAAAATTGGACATGGCACATCCGACAAGCAGCCGACAGATTTGCCTGAAAGTAGGCAACTGCTCAGTATACACTACATTGAACACATCTGATGCCATGGGGCATCCTTTGTATTGTATTTCTAACCTTACTCCTTGTTCTTTCTGCATTTTTTCTGTTTAGGATTAGATTTTCTTTTCCAGATAGTTAATAAATGAAGAGCTGATATCTTTCATGTGCTTAATGTTATATGTTGATTGTTGGATGGTAGCTACTTATTTTTGTGTTGTATGGATGCAGATTCTGGATTATCACATTCCTGCGGAGCAACAACGTGTCCCCAAGTAGAGCCAGATGTTGACCACTACCGGTCAACTACCCATGCAGTACACCCCATTTTCTTGGCAAAAAGGGGTAGCACCTGATCGACGTGTCCGTGCCATCCTGCAGTCATCAACAGCTTTATCGATTTAACTGTAAACTCAGTCTGCATGTATGAATTGTAAATAATCTTAGCAGATATGAGTCGTGTATGTAAATTTCCTAGGTGGACCTAACTTTCTAGTGGTAATCTACGTCCCGGAAGGTTTTTCGTCTCACCGATCCATGATCGACATATTTTTCCTTCAGCCTGACCCCAAAGCCGAGATGGATTTTGTCATTAGAACTTTAGGAGAATCCTAGTGTGTTAATCTGCTAGATTATAGTCGTGTCGCAGAACTGGGTGATTTATGAGGGTCTGTGTTAAGTGGGTTTGTCCCCTTAAGATGTAAATTGTAAAAGTCATGATGTAATGTGTCTTGAGGGTTGGAAAATGTTTTTAATCCCCTCATGATTCCTAAGTCCTAGGTCCTAGGTGATGCTTCCAAAGGCTTAGTTCGATGATCCATTTAAAAAAATAAATAAAAATAATAAAATAAATAAAAATTTAAAAAAATAATAAAAATTAAAAAAAAATTAAAAATAACAAAAAAAATTAAAAAATAGAGCAAAAACCCTAAATAATAAAATAATAATATTTTAAGTGAATGCATGCAAAATATCATTTTTTAATAAATCGACGGATGAGATTAAGAGATGTCTTGATTCTCATCGTCGGTCGAGATCATTTCGATATGGATCACTCGAACTAGTCATTGGGATCATTTCCTTTAAAATGGGTGCTAGGGGTCATTTCAGATCATTGGATCTGTGAGTCTGGTACTGAAGAAGCTCTCTTGTAATCCGTTTTCTGGTTAATAAAAGAAGACTTTGGGGTCCAAATCTTGCTAGTGTTACTCTCTGGAAGTGTTGTGAGCTAATTTAGTTTCTGCATATTTTATGTTTCAGCCATTAATAATAGCTTATTGTAGAGTATTGTGAGCACAGGTATCTTGTTCACTTGCTAGGGTTTGAGTGCTGTTAGGGTTTCTGAAGTAATGGCAGGTATCTCCATTATTTTTTGAGATCTAACAGCATTTTTTCCCTCTTTACTGATGGTTGTTTTAAGCTGTGCAGAAAACCCTTACTGAAGAAGATTGGTGGGCATTTGGGGAAGTTCTCGGCTGAACCAGCCAACTCCCGCAAGCATTTTTTGCCGAGCCTAATTGGATTTGATCCTGGGTCTATCATTCAGTTTATTTTTCTAATTTGCATGGGAAATTTTCTGAAGTTCTTCACAGTGAAAACCTGAAAATTTTATTCTTTAAAATATTTCTGTTCTTATTGCTGAATCTGGCTGTTAAGGGGCCAAAAATCTGTAAATTAATGAAGCTGATCTAGGGTTTCAAATTTTTGCTTTACACAGATTTTTCATTTGGGTTTTGTTTTCTTTTGTGTTTGTAGGTATAGGGTTTTGTTTTCTTGCAATTGCAGCTTCCCAACCTACAAATCTATTTTTCTAGTCAATGTGTTCTTCTTACCAGTGGACTGCCAGACCTGTGTATTTACCTTATCCCCACCTGCAATCCAACTGCGTGTTCTGCGTTGAGCAAGGCAAATGGCTACTCTGCGAAAGAATTTTGGAATAGTTTAGCAGCCAAGAAGCTCAGTCTCATTTTTGTGACTGGCGAGGAGTTTTTTTGGTCTCTGCATTGGATCAGTTCTCGGATGAGATGGACTCCATATCCAAAACTTCAAAGTTCCATTTCACATCGACCAAGTTCCACCTGACCTTGAATCGGCCAGAGTGAAATATTCTTCATTGCAGGAAGGAAACAAGAATGTTATTTGGGATCCACATCATAATAGCAGCAGCAAAACCGTTCTCAGAACTAATGGCCTGCTTTTCAGTGAAGTAGCTGTATCTGAGATGTTGATCTCAAAGTTTTATTAGTGAGTATTTCTCGAATAGTTCTTGATCCACTCTTCGACTCTGCCTCTATTGCATCATGCCCTACTTCGTATATCAGTCGAGTCAGAGAAGCAAATTTCAAGAAAGCCGACAGGTAAGCATAAAACCGATTCACGTTTTTTCTCAAATCACCGCCGTCTGCTATCAACATGTCCGGGTTAAGGTATCGAAATCATTCAACGCATTGAAAAATTCCATCGGGCCAGGTAAATCATGCTCAGGTAAGTTCCAAATCGATTGTTTTTCCTCCTACCCGTCGAACTGTGCTATCGAATTTCCATTTTGCATTTCAATCCTTCTCTGACGGGATCGGGATTTCTATTTTAACGCAGGCGGCAGCGTTTGATCTATTGCATTTTTTTTTTCTTATCTCCTTAGTTCTATTAACATGTACATCTGCGCAAATTTTTTGGGTTTAATTTTTTAGACTCAGTTTTAATATAGTTTAATCTTTAACGTAGTTTAAAATTTAAATTTAGGGTTTTGTTAAGTTATAGTTAGATTTTAATTATTTCGACGTTTTGATTTAAATTTTAATTTAGAATTAAAATTTTGGTAGTTTTAATTTTTACTTTGTATAGATTTTAATTTTAAAGTTTTATAAAAAAAACAAAATTATCCTTTTGCCAAATTCAGTTGCTTTCCTCAGGGAATTATCATGTTATATCTTTTATGCTGAGATTTAAATTTTCAAAGTCTCGACACGAGTGTGATATCTGGTTAATGATTTATGATTCTCGTGGTGGTTTAAAGCATTCATCTTTTCAAAATTCTCAGTTGCTGGATATCGTTTTGGTCATTCTAAGAGCATTGTGATTTAGATGAAACCTTTTGATGACAAATGATTGTTGTTCACGGTTTACGTTTCTATATTGTCTAACAAGTAATCGTTTTAACAACAATCTCTTAAGGCACTGGTCTACCCCCTTTAGCCGCGGGAGACAGGCTTAAACGGAGGGATCGGGGATCAGAGTGACAGCCCTCGGTCTGAGGGTTGTCGTGTCAATCTACACGACAACATTTTTTGGCGACGTTGCCGGGGATACTTTGTTCTCGGTGTTTCAACGACAGACATCCTTCTCTTTTCTTATCTTTTCATCTGGCCCGGCAACGCCAACATTTTTTGGCACCGTTGCCGGGGACATAGTTCCTCTGTTCCTGGAGTTTCAACAACTTTTAATCATTCATCATTCATCTTTCTCATCTCTCATTTTGAGCTGGCATATTCAACCGATTTAAGCATAAAACCGATTCACGTTTTTTCTCAAATCACCGCCGTCTGCTATCAACACATCCGGGTGAAGGTATCGAAATCATTCAACACATTGAAAAATTCCATCAGGCCAGGTAAATCACGCTCAGGTAAGTTCCAAATTGATTTTTTTTCCTCCTACCGCCGTCGAACTGTGCTATCGAATTTCCATTTTGCATTTCAATCTTTCTCTGACGGGGTCGGGATTTCTATTTTAACGCAGGCGGCAGCGTTTGATCTATTGCATTTTTTATTTTTATTTTTAATCTCCTTAGTTCTATTAACATGTACATCTGCGCAAATTTTTTGGGTTTAATTTTTTAGACTCAGTTTTAATATATTTTAATCTTTAACGTAGTTTAAAATTTAAATTTAGGGTTTTGTTAAGTTATAGTTAGATTTTAATTATTTCGACATTTTGATTTAAATTTTAATTAAGAATTAAAATTTTGGTAGTTTTAATTTTTACTTTGTATAGATTTTAATTTTAAAGTTTTATAAAAAATAAAAAATAAAAAATAAAAAAAAATAAAAAAAAAAATTGCCAGATTCAGTTGCTTTCCTCAGGGAATTATCATGTTATAACTTTTATGCTGAGATTTAAATTTTCAAAGTCTGGACACGAATGTGATATCTGGTTAATGATTTATGATTCTCGTGGTGGTTTAAAGCATTCATCTTTTCAAAATTCTCAGTTGCTGGATATCGTTTTGGTCATTCTAAGAGCATTGTGATTTAGCTGATACCTTTTGATGACAAATGATTGTTGTTCACGGTTTATATTTCTATATCGTCTAAGAAGTAATCATTTTAACAACAATCTCTTAAGGTACAGGTCTGCTAAATTAATCAAATCCATCTAGTGCTTATCATATCGTGTCTCGTGTCTCCCAACCAACTGGTCGACAGTTGGTCTTCATCATCTCTCAGGGTCTACCCCCCTTAGCCGCGGGAGACAGGCTTAAACGGAGCGATCGGGGATCAGAGTGATAGCCCCCGGTCTGAGGGTTTTCGTGTCAATCTGCGCGACAACATTTTTTGGTGCCGTTGTCGGGGACACTTTGTTCTCGGTGTTTCAACGACAATCATCCTTCTCTTTTCTTATCTTTTCATCTGGCCCAGCAACGCCAACATTTTTTGGCGCCGTTGCCGGGGACATAGTTCTTCTGTTCCTGGAGTTTCAACGACTTTTTATCATTCATTATTCATCTTTCTCATCTCTCATTTTGAGCTGGCATATTCAACCTTTGGGATTATCATTTGGATCTTTTATTGCCTTATTTTTCGCCATATCAGTAGCATCTCTTTGGTTTGTTTCTTGTTTGGGTGGCGACTCCATTTTCTCATTTTTCCCAGACAAGAAGCTTTCCTCATATCTGCTTGTGGTTACTTTTTGGATCCTAGAATCAGATTCATTGTTCAAGTGGCGACTCCACTTCTTTCATCTCTTGATTTTCTTGAGCAGAGGTCTCGTTCTATCATCCATTTAATCCCTTATTATTCATCATGGATTATTCATTTAAACCATGTCATTTTACTGACCGTCTCCATGATTTTCCAGAGGAGGTCATTCCTAAATTACCTATTTTTTTCGGGTGGTGATTCAATCGCTATTAGAAGGCATCTAGGCTTGTTTACTCGCATAATGATCATATATTGTAGACCCCCTCAGTTTAATCATGAAGATATCAAGATGCGCCTATTTGTCCTTTCTTTAGAAGATGATGCTTTGAATTGGTTTAACAATTTTCCTAAGGAATCTTTCACTTCTTTACAAGACATTGTCAATGCTTTTAAA
Organism: Pinus tabuliformis; assembly: GCA_031772625.1. Classification (NCBI taxonomy): domain Eukaryota; kingdom Viridiplantae; phylum Streptophyta; class Pinopsida; order Pinales; family Pinaceae; genus Pinus; species Pinus tabuliformis. The sequence continues at coordinate 393,889,477 of CM062817.1, forward strand.
GATAGATATGGTTATCCAAACAGCTCGCCTTCTACCCCTAAAATTGTGCAAAAGAAAGAAAATAATCTTATAAAAGGTCCAGCTGTTGAAGAAAGTTTTCAAGATCAGAATGTGTCATTCACCGGAAATATCGCAGACCAAGTTCATGATAGTGGAAAATCAGGGACAAATGACAATGAAAAGGAGGAGCAAAAGCAAATTATACAAGATCTAATGACGCTGGTGAAAAATATGGAGAGAAATCAAAATAATTACGTTAATGATGTCAAAACTTTATGCACCTACCTGGAAAAACGTAATAGGGAGATGGAGATAATGCAAAATCAGCATACTAAAGAAATTGAGGCCATGAAGACTAATCATGAAACAGAAATTAGATTCATGCAAAGAAAAATGTCAGGCTTAGAAGAAAATATGATGACCATGAAAGCTGATCATGATAGGGAAATTGATTCTATGCAAAACAAGTTATTAACTATGGATGAAGAAATGACTATCATGACGTTCAATCATAATAATCAGTTGGCTAACATGAAAGCAAATCATAAAGAAGAAATAAATTCCATGCAGCATTGCTTGATGAACATAAAGGACAAGAACGATAAAGTAATAAAAGACATGGAAGAACATCATGCTAGACAAATCAGTGCTATAAAGGTTGAACACTCTAGTCAGATGGATGCCATTAAAATACAAGCTCAAAAGTTTCAACAATGGTCAAAGGATAAGAGAAACCAGGGGACATCAACAGATCAGGACCCTTCTCATTTGTTGCAACAAGTTCCATCTTATTATGAGGAGGTCATTGATTCGATTGAAATGTGGTTAATTGAAGGAGATCCAAATAGACTTAAGAATGATAAAGACCAGATGCAGGATAAAGAAAGACATATCACGCATACTTCATCTGATAGTTTTGAAACAGAAAGTTCCAGGTCATCAGTAATTCAACCCGCCACAAAGAAAAAGCGCAAGAGAAAGAAAATGAGAAGAAGATTTGATACATCAGAGGGCCGCAAGCAGCTTGATTTTCGGATAGGAAAAAGTCCTACCATATGCAAAATTGGACATGGCACATCCGACAAGCAGCCGACAGATTTGCCTGAAAGCAGGCAAATGCTCAGTATACACTACATTGAACACATATGATGCCATGGGGCATCCTTTGTATTGTATTTCTAACCTTACTCCTTGTTCTTTCCGCATTTTTTCTGTTTAGGATTAGATTTGCTTTTCCAGATAGTTAATAAATGAAGAGCTGATATCTTTCATGTGCTTAATGTTATATGTTGATTGTTGGATGGACGCTACTTATTTTTGTGTTGTATGGATGCAGATTCTGGATTCTCACATTCCTGTAGAGCAGCAACGTGTCCCCAAGTAGAGACAGATGTTGACCACTATCGGTCAACTACCCATGCAGTACACTCCCTTTTCTTGGCAAAAAGGGGTAACACCTGATCGACGTGTCTGTGCCATCCTGCAGTCATCAACAGCTTTATCGATTTAATTGTAAACCCAGTCTGCATGTATGAATTGTAAATAATCTTAGCAGATATGACTCGTGTATGTAAATTGCCTAGGTGGACCTAACTTTCTAGTGGTAATCTACGTCCCGGAAGGTTTTTCGTCTCACCGGTCCATGATCAGCAGATTTTTCCTTCAGCTTGACCCCAAAGCCGGGATGGATTTTGTCATTAGAACTTTAGGAGAATCCTAGTGTGTTAATCTGCTAGATTATAGTCGTTTCGCAGAACTGGGTGATTTATGAGGGTCTGTGTTAAGTGGGTTTGTCCCCTTAAGATGTAAATTGTAAAAGTCATGATGTAATGTGTCTTGAGGGTTGGAAAATGTTTTTAATCCCCTCATGAGTCCTAAGTCCTAGGTCCTAGGTGATGTTTCCAAAGGCTTAGTTCGATGATCCATTTAAAAAAATAAACAAAAATAATAAAATAAATAAAAAATTTAAATTTAAAAAATTAAAAAAAAATAAATGAAAAATAACAAAAAAATTAAAAAATAGAGAAAAAACCCTAAATAATAAAATAATAATATTTTAATTGAATGCATGCAAAATATCATTTTTTAATAAATCGACAGATGAGATTAAGAGATGTTTTGATTCTCATCGTCGGTCGAGATCATTTCGACATGGATCACTCGAACTAGCCATTGAGATCATTTCCTTTAAATAGGGTGCTAGGGGTCATTTCAGATCATTGGATCTATGAGTCTGGTACTAAAGAAGCTCTCTTGTAATCTGTTTTCTAGTTAATAAAAGAAGACTTTGGGGTCCAAATCTTGATGGTGTTACTCTCTGGAAGTGTTGTGAGCTAATTTAGTTTCTTCATATTTTATGTTTCAGCCATTAATAATAGCTTATTGTAGAGTATTGTGAGCATAGGTATCTTGTTCACTTGCTAGGGTTTGAGTGATGTTAGGGTTTCTGAAGTAATGGCAGGTATCTCCATTATTTTTTGAAATCTAGCAGCATTTTTGCCCTCTTTACTGATGGTTGTTTTGAGCTGTGCAAGAAACCCTTACTGAAGAATATTGGTGGGCATTTGGGGAAGTTCTCGACTGAACCAGCCAACTCCCGCAAGCATTTTTGCTGAGACCAGTTGGATTTGATCCTGGGTCTATCATTCAGTTTATTTTTCTAATTTGCATGAGAGATTTTCTGAAGTTCTTCACAGTGAAAACCTGAAATTTTTATTCTTTAAAATATTTCTGTTCTTATTGTTGAATCTGGCTCTTAAGGGGCAAAAAATCTGTAAATTAATCAAGCTGATCTAGGGTTTCAAATTTTCGCTTTACACAGATTTTTCATTTGGGTTTTGTTTTCTTTTGTGTTTGCAGGTATAGGGTTTTGTTTTCTTGCGATTGCAGCTGCCCAACCTGCAAATCTATTTTTCTAGTCAATGTGTTCTTTTTACCAGTGCACTGCTAGACCTGTGTATTTACCTTATCCCCACCTGCAATCCAACTGCGTGTTCTGCATTGAGCAAGGCAAATGGCTGCTCTGCGGAAGCATTTTGGAATAGTTTAGGAGCCAAGAAGCTCAGTCTCATTTTTGTGACTGGCGAGGAGTTTTTTTGGTCTCTGCATCGGATCAGTTCTCAGATGAGATGGACTCCATATCCAAAACTTCAAAGTTCCATTTCACATCGACCAAGTTCCACCTGACCTTGCATCGGCCAGAGTGAAATATTCTTCATTGCAGGAAGGAAACAAGAATGTTATTTGGGATCCACATAATAATAGCAGCAGCAAAACTGTTCTCAGAACTAATGGCCTACTTTTCAGTCAAGGAGCTGTATCTGAGATGCTGATCTCAAAGTTTTATTAGTGATTATTTCTCGAATAGTTCTTGATCCACTCTTCGACTCTGCCTCTATTGCATCATGCCCTACTTCGTATATCAGTCGAGTCAGAGAAGAAAATTTCAAGAAAGCCGACAGGTAAGCATAAAACCGATTTACGTTTTTTCTCAAATCACCATTGTCTGCTATCAACACGTCCGGGTGAAGGTATCGAAATCATTCAACGCATTGAAAAATTCCATCGGGCCAGGTAAATCACACTCAGGTAAGTTCCAAATCGATTTTTTTTCCTCCTACCGCCGTCGAACTGCGCTATCGAATTTCCATTTTGCATTTCAATCTTTCTCTGACGGGGTCGGGATTTCTATTTTAACGCAGGCGGCAGCATTTGATCTATTGCATTTTTTTTTTTATCTCCTCAGTTCTATTAACATGTACATCTGCGCAAATTTTTTGGGTTTAATTTTTTAGACTCAGTTTTAATATAGTTTAATCTTTAACGTAGTTTAAAATTTAAATTTAGGGTTTTGTTAAGTTATAGTTAGATTTTAATTATTTCGACGTTTTGATTTAAATTTTAACTTAGAATTAAAATTTTGGTAGTTTTAATTTTTACTTTGTATAGATTTTAATTTTAAATTTTTATAAAAAAAAATTAAAAAAAATAAAAAAAATTCTTTTGCCAGATTCAGTTGTTTTCCTCAGGGAATTATCATGTTATATCTTTTATGCAGAGATTTAAATTTTCAAAGTCTGGACAAGAATGTGATATCTGGTTAATGATTTATGATTCTCGTGGTTTTTTAAAGCATTCATCTTTTCAAAATTCTCAGTTGTTGGATATCGTTTTGGTCATTCTAAGAGCATTGTGATTTAACTGATACCTTTTGATGACAAATTATTGTTGTTCACGGTTTATGTTTCTATATCATCTAACAAGTAATCGTTTTAACAACAATCTCTTAAGGCACTGGTCTGCTAAATTAATCAAATCCATCTAGTGCTTATAATATCATGTCTCGTGTCTCCCAACCAACTGGTCGACAGTTGGTCTTCATCATCTCTCAGGGTCTACCCCCCTTAGCCGCGGGAGACAGGCTTAAATGGAGGGATCGGGGATCAGAGTGACAGCCCTCGGTCTGAGGGTTGTCGTGTCAATCTGCGCGACAACATTTTTTGGCGACATTGCCAGGGACACTTTGTTCTCGGTGTTTCAACGACAATCATCCTTCTCTTTTCTTATCTTTTCATCTGGCCCGGCAACGCCAACATTTTTTGGCGCCGTTGCCAGGGACAGAGTTCTTCTGTTCCTGCAGTTTCAACAAATTTTTATCATTCATCATTCATCTTTCTCATCTCTCATTTTGAGCTGGCAGATTCAACCTTTGGGGTTATCATTTGGATCTTTTATTGCCTTATTTTTCGCCATATCAGTAGCATCTCTTTGGTTTGTTTCTTGTTTGGGTGGCGGCTCCATTTTCTCATTTTTCCCAGACAAGAAGCTTTCCTCATATCTGCTTGTGGTTACTTTTTGGATCCTAGAATCAGATTCATTGTTCAAGTGGCGACTCCACTTCTTTCATCTCTTGATTTTCTTGAGCAGAGGTCTCGTTCTATCATCCATTTAATCCCTTATTATTCATCATGGATTATTCATTTAAACCATGTCGTTTTACTGACCGTCTCCATGATTTTCTGGAGGAGGCCATTCCTAAATTACCTATTTTTTCGGGTGGTGATTCAATCGCTGTTAGAAGGCATCTAGGCTTGTTTACTCACATAATGATCATATATTGTAGACCCCCTCAGTTTAATCATGAAGATATCAAGATGCGCCTATTTGTCCTTTCTTTAGAAGATGATGCTTTGAATTGGTTTAACAATTTTCCTAAGGAATCTTTCACTTCTTTACCAGACATTGTCAATGCTTTTAAAGATAGATATGGTTATCCAAACAAGTCGCTTTCTGCCCCTAGAATTGTGCAAAAGAAAGAAAATAATCTTATAAAAGGTCCAGCTATTGAAGAAAGTTTTCAAGATCAGAATGTGTCATTCACCGGAAATATCGCAGACCAAGTTCATGATAGTGGAAAATCAGGGACAAATGACAATGAAAAGGAGGAGCAAAAGAAAATTATACAAGATCTAATGACACTGGTGAAAAATATGGAGAGCAATCAAAATAATTACGTTAATGATGTCAAAAATTTATGCACCTACCTGGAAAAACGTAATAGGGAGATGGAGATCATGCAAAATCAGCATACTAAAGAAATTGAGGCCATGAAGACTAATCATGAAACAGAAATTAGATTCATGCAAAGCAAAATGTCAGGCTTAGAAGAAAATATGATGACCATGAAAGCTAATCATGATACGGAAATTGATTCTATGCAAAACAAGTTATTAACTATGGATGAAGAAATGACTATCATGACGTTCAATCATAATAATCAGTTGGCTAACATGAAAGCGAATCATAGAGAAGAAATAAATTCCATGCAACAATGCTTGATGAACATGAAGGAAAAGAACGATAAAGTAATAAAAGACATGGAAGAACATCATGCCAGACAAATCAGTGCTATAAAGGTTGAACACTCTAGTCAGATGGATGCCATTAAAATACAAGCTCAAAGTTTCAACAATGGTCAAAGGATAAGAGAAACCAGGGGACATCAACAGATCAGGACCCTTATCATTTGTTGCAACAAGTTCCATCTTATTATGAGGAGGTCATTGATTCGATTGAAAGGTGGTTAATTGAAGGAGATCCAGATAGACTTAAGAATGATAAAGATTAGATGCAGGATAAAGAAAGACATATCACGCATACTTCATCTGATAGTTTTGAAACAGAAAGTTCCAGGTCATCAGTAATTCAACCTGCCACAAAGAAAAAGCGCAAGAGAAAGAAAATGAGAAGAAGATTTCATACATCAGACGGCCGCGATCAGCTTGATTTTCGGATAGGAAAAAGTCCTACCATATGCAAAATTGGACATGGCACATCCGACAAGTAGCCGACAGATTTGCCTGAAAGCAGGAAAATGCTCAGTATACACTACATTGAACACATCTGATGCCATGGGGCATCCTTTGTATTGTATTTCTAACCTTACTCCTTGTTCTTTCCGCATTTTTTCTGTTTAGGATTAGATTTGCTTTTCCAGATAGTTAATAAATGAAGAGCTGATATCTTTCATGTGCTTAATGTTATATGTTGATTGTTGGATGGATGCTACTTATTTTTGTGTTGTACGGATGCAGATTCTGGATTCTCACATTCCTGCGGAGCAGCAACGTGTCCCCAAGTAGAGCCAGATGTTGACCACTACCAGTCAACTACCCATGCAGTACACCCCCTTTTCTTGGCAAAAAGGGGTAACACCTGATCAACGTGTCCGTGCCATCCTGCAGTCATCAGCAACTTTATCGATTTAATTGTAAACCCAGTCTGCATGTATGAATTGTAAATAATATTAGAAGATATGAGTCGTGTATGTAAATTGCCTAGGCGGACCTAACTTTCTAGTGGTAATATACATCCCGGATCCGAGATGGATTTTGTCATTAGGACTTTAGGAGAATCCTAGTGTGTTAATATGCTAGATTATAGTCGTGTCGCAGAACTGGGTGATTTATGAGGGTCTGTGTTAAGTGGGTTTGTCCCCTTAAGATGTAAATTGTAAAAGTCATGATGTAATGTGTCTTGTGGGTTGGAAAATGTTTTTAATCCCCTCATGAGTCCTAAGTCCTAGGTCCTAGGTGATGTTTCCAAAGGCTTAGTTCGATGATCCATTTAAAAAAATAAATAAAAATAATAAAATAAATAAAAAATTAAAAAATTAAAAAAAAAAATGAAAAATAACAAAAAAATTAAAAAATAGAGCAAAAACCCTAAATAATAAAACAATAATATTTTAAGTGAATGCATGCAAAATGTCATTTTTTAATAAATCGACGGATGAGATTAAGAGATGTCTTGATTCTCATCGTCGGTCGAGATCATTTTGACATGGATCACTCGAACTAGCCGTTGGGATCATTTCCTTTAAATAGGGTGCTAGGGGTCATTTCAGATCATTGGATCTGTGAATCTGGTACTGAAGAAGCTCTCTTGTAATCTGTTTTCTGGTTAATAAAAGAAGACTCTGGGGTCCAAATCTTGCTGGTGTTACTCTCTGGAAGTGCTGTGAGATAATTTAGTTTCTGCATATTTTATGTTTCAGCCATTAATAATAGCTTATTATAGAGTATTGTGAGCACAAGTATATTTTTCACTTGCTAGGGTTTGAGTGTTGTTAGGGTTTCTGAAGTAATGGCAGGTATCTCCATTATTTTTTGAGATCTAGCAGCATTTTTGCCTTCTTTACTGATGGTTGTTTTGAGCTGTGCAGAAAACCCTTACTGAAGAAGATTGGTGGGCGTTTGGGGAAGTTCTCGGCTGAACCAGCCAACTCCCGCAAGCATTTTTTGCTGAGCCCAGTTGGATTTGATCCTGGTTCTATCATTCAATTTATTTTTCTAATTTGCATGAGAGATTTTCTGAAGTTCTTCACAGTGAAAACCTGAAATTTTTATTCTTTAAAATATTTCTGTTCTTATTGCTGAATTTGGCTATTAAGGGGCCAAAAATCTGTAAATTAATCAAGCTGATCTAGGGTTTCAAATTTTTGCTTTACACAGATTTTTCATTTGGTTTTTGTTTTCTTTTGTGTTTTCAGGTATAGGGTTTTGTTTTCTTGCAATTGCAGCTGCCCAACCTACAAATCTATTTTTCTATTCAGTGTGTTCTTTTTACCAGTGCACTGCCAGACCTGTGTATTTACCTTATCCCCACCTCCAATCCAACTGTGTGTTCTGCGTTGAGCAAGGCAAATGGCTGCTCTGCGGAAGCATTTTGGAATAGTTTAGGAGCCAAGAAGCTCAGTCTCATTTTTGTGACTGGCGAGGAGTTTTTTGGGTCTCTACATCAGATCAGTTCTCGGATGAGATGGACTCCATATCCAAAACTTCAAAGTTCCATTTCACATCGACCAAGTTCCACCTGACCTTGCATCGGCCAGAGTGAAATATTCTTCATTGCAGGAAGGAAACAAGAATGTTATTTGGGATCCACATCATAGTAGCAGCAGCAAAACTGTTCTCAGAACTAATGGCCTGCTTTTCAGTGAAGGAGCTGTATCTGAGATGCTGATCTCAAAGTTTTATTAGTGAGTATTTCTGGAATAGTTCTTGATCCACTCTTCGACTCTGCCTCTATTGCATCATGCCCTACTTCGTATATCAGTCGAGTCAGAGAAGCAAATTTCAAGAAAGCTGACAGGTAAGCATAAAATCGATTCACGTTTTTTCTCAAATCACCGCCGTCTGCTATCAACACGTCCAGGTGAAGGTATCGAAATCATTCAACGCATTGAAAAATTCCATCGGGCCAGGTAAATCACGCTCAGGTAAGTTCCAAATTGATTTTTTTTCCTCCTACCGCCGTCGAACTATGTTATCGAATTTCCATTTTGCATTTCAATCTTTCTTTGACGGGGTCAGGATTTCTATTTTAACACAGGCGGCAGCATTTGATCTATTGAATTATTTTTTTTTACCTCCTTAGTTCTATTAACATGTACATCTCCGCAAATTTTTTGGGTTTAATTTTTTAGACTCAGTTTTAATATAGTTTAATCTTTAACGTAGTTTGAAATTTAAATTTAGGGTTTTGTTAAGTTATAGTTAGATTTTAATTATTTCGACGTTTTGATTTAAATTTTAATTTAGAATTAAAATTTTGGTAGTTTTAATTTTTACTTTGTATAGATTTTAATTTTAAAGTTTTATAAAAAAATAAAAATAAAATAAAAAATAAAAAAATTTCTTTTGCCAGATTCAGTTGTTTTCCTCAGGGAATTATCATGTTATATCTTTTATGTTGAGATTTAAATTTTCAAAGTCTGGACACGAATGTGATATCTGGTTAATGATTTATGATTCTCGTGGTGGTTTAAAGCATTCATCTTTTCAAAATTCTCAGTTGCTGGATATCGTTTTGGTCATTCTAAGAGCATTGTGATTTAGATGATACCTTTTGATGACAAATGATTGTTGTTCATGGTTTATGTTTCTATATCGTCTAACAAGTAATCGTTTTAAAAACAATCTCTTAAGGCACTGGTCTGCTAAATTAATCAAATCCATCTAGTGCTTATCATATCGTGTCTCGTGTCTCCCAACCAACTAGTCGATAGTTGGTCTTCATCATCTCTCAGGGTCTACCCCCCTTAGCCGTGGGAGACAGGCATAAACGGAGGGATCGGGGATCAGAGTGACAGCCCTCGGTCTGAGGGTTGTCGTGTCAATCTGTGCGACAACATTTTTTGGCGACGTTGCCGGGGACACTTTGTTCTCGGTGTTTCAACAACAACCATCCTTCTCTTTTCTTATCTTTTCATCTGGCCCGGCAATGCCAACATTTTCGGCGCCGTTGCCGGGGACAGAGTTCTTCTGTTCCTGGAGTTTCAACAACTTTTTATCATTCATCATTCATCTTTCTCATCTCTCATTTTGAGCTAGCAGATTCAACCTTTGGGGTTATCATTTGGATCTTTTATTGCCTTATTTTTCGCCATATCAGTAGCATCTCTTTGGTTATTTTCTTGTTTGGGTGGCGACTCCATTTTCTCATTTTTCCCAGACAAGAAGCTTTCCTCATATCTGCTTGTGGTTACTTTTTGGATCCTTCATTGTTCAAGTGGCGACTCCACTTCTTTCATCTCTTGATTTTCTTGAGCAGAGGTCTCGTTCTATCATCCATTTAATCCCTTATTATTCATCATGGATTATTCATTTAAACCATGTCGTTTTACTGACCGTCTCCATGATTTTCCGGAGGAGGCCATTCCTAAATTACCTATTTTTTCAGGTGGTGATTCAATCGCTGTTAGAAGGCATCTAGGCTTGTTTACTCGCATAATGATCATATATTGTAGACCCCCTCAGTTTAATCATGAAGATATCAAGATGCGCCTATTTGTCCTTTCTTTAGAAGATGATGTTGTGAATTGGTTTAACAATTTTCCTAAGGAATCTTTCACTTCTTTACAATACATTGTCAATGCTTTTAAAGATAGATATGGTTATCCAAACAGCTCGCCTTCTGCCCCTAAAATTGTGCAAAAGAAAGAAAATAATCTTATAAAAGATCCAGCTGTTGAAGAAAGTTTTCAAGATCAGAATGTGTCATTCAACGGAAATATCACAGACTAAGTTCATGATAGTGGAAAATCAGGGACAAATGACAATGAAAAGGAGGAGAAAAAGCAAATTATACAAGATCTAATGACGCTGGTGAAAAATATGGAGAGCAATCAAAATAATTACGTTAATTATGTCAAAACTTTATGCACCTACCTTGAAAAACGTAATAGTGAGATGGAGATCATGCAAAATCAGCATACTAAAGAAATTGAGGCCATGAAGACTAATCATGAAACAGAAATTAGATTCATGCAAAGCAAAATGTCAGGCTTAGAAGAAAATATGATGACCATGAAAGTTGATCATGATAGGGAAATTGATTCTATGCAAAACAAGTTATTAACTATGGATGAAGAAATGACTATCATGACGTTCAATCATAATAATCAGTTGGCTAACATGAAAGCAAATCATAGAGAAGAAATAAATTCCATGCAGCATTGCTTGATGAACATGAAGGGAAAGAACGATAAAGTAATAAAAGACATGGAAGAACATCATGCCAGACAAATCAGTGCTATAAAGGTTGAACACTCTAGTCAGATGGATGCCATTAAAATACAAGCTCAAAAGTTTCAACAATGGTCAAAGGATAAGAGAAACCAGGGGACATAAACAGATCAGGACCCTTCTCATTTGTTGCAACAAGTTCCATCTTATTATGAGGAGGTCATTGGTTCGATTGAAAGGTGGTTAATTGAAGGAGATCCAGGTAGACTTAAGAATGATAAACATTAGATGCAGGATAAAGAAAGACATATCACGCATACTTCATCTGATAGTATTGAAACAGAAAGTTCCAGGTCATCAGTAATTCAACCTGCCACAAAGAAAAAGAGCAAGAGAAAGAAAATGAGAAGAAGATTTGATACATGAGACGGCCGCGAGCAGCTTGATTTTCGGATAAGAAAAATTCCTACCATATGAAAAATTGGACATGGCACATCCGACAAGCAGCCGACAGATTTACCTGAAAGCAGGCAAATGCTCAGTATACACTACATTGAACACATCTGATGCCATGGGGCATCCTTTGTATTGTATTTCTAACCTTACTCCTTGTTCTTTCCGCATTTTTTCTATTTAGGATTAGATTTGCTTTTCCAGATAGTTAATAAATGAAGAGCTGATATCTTTCATGTGCTTAATGTTATATGTTGATTGTTGGATGGACGCTACTTATTTTTGTGTTGTAGGGATGCAAATTCTGGATTCTCACATTCTTACGAAGCAGCAACGTGTCCCCAAGTAGAGCCAGATGTTGACCACTACCGGTCAACTACCCATGCAGTACACCCCCTTTTCTTGGCAAAAAGGGGTAACACCTGATCGATGTGTCTATGCCATCCTGCAGTCATCAACAGCTTTATCGATTTAATTGTAAACCCAGTCTGCATGTATGAATTGTAAATAATCTTAGCAGATATGAGTCGTGTATGTAAATTTCCTAGGTGGACCTAACTTTCTAGTGGTAATCTATGTCCCAGAAGGTTTTTCGTCTCACTGATCCATGATCGGCAGAGTTTTCCTTCAGCCTGACCCCAAAGCCGGGATGGATTTTGTCATTAGAACTTTAGGAGAATCCTAGTGTGTTAATATGCTAGATTATAGTCGTTTCGCAGAACTGGGTGATTTATGAGGGTCTGTGTTAAGTGGGTTTGTCCCCTTAAGATGTAAATTGTAAAAGTCATGATGTAATGTATCTTGAGGGTTGGAAAATGTTTTTAATCCCCTCATGAGTCCTAAGTCCTAGGTCCTAGGTGATGTTTCCAAAGGCTTAGTTCGATGATCCATTTAAAAAAATAAACAAAAATAATAAAATAAATAAAAATTTAAAATTTAAAAAATTAAAAAATTAAAAAAAAGAAAAGAAAAATAACAAAACAATTAAAAAATAGAGCAAAAACCCTAAATAATAAAATAATAATATTTTAAGTGAATGCATTCAAATTATCATTTTTTAATAAATCGACGGATGAGATTAAGAGATGTCTTGATTCTCATCGTCGGTCGAGATCATTTCGACATGGATCACTCGAACTAGCCGTTGGGATCATTTCCTTTAAATAGGGTGCTAGGGGTCATTTCAGATCATTGGATCTGTGAGTCTGGTACTGAAGAAGCTCTCTTGTAATCTGTTTTCTAGTTAATAAAAGAAGACTTTGGGGTCCAAATCTTGCCGGTGTTACTCTCTGGAAGTGCTGTGAGCTAATTTAGTTTCTGCATATTTTATGTTTCAGCGATTAATAATAGCTTATTGTAGAGTATTGTGAGCACAGGTATCTTGTTCACTTGCTAGGGTTTGAGTGTTGTTAGGGTTTCTGAAGTAATGGCAGGTATCTCCATTATTTTTTGAGATCTAGCAGTATTTTTGCCCTCTTTACTGATGGTTGTTTTGAGTTGTGCAGAAAAACCTTACTGAAGAAGATTGGTGGGCATTTGGGGAAGTTCTCGGCTGAACCAGCCAACTCCCGCAAGCATTTTTTGCTGAGCCCAGTTGGATTTGATCCTAGGTCTATCATTCAGTTTAGTTTTCTAATTTTCATGAGAGATTTTCTGAAGTTCTTCACAGTGAAAACCTGAAATTTTTATTCTTTAAAATATTTCTGTTCTTATTGTTGAATCTGGCTGTTAAGGGGCCAAAAATCTGTAAATTAATCAAGCTGATCTAGGGTTTCAAATTTTTTCTTTACACAAATTTTTCATTTGGGTTTTGTTTTCTTTTGTGTTTGCAGGTATAGGGTTTTGTTTTCTTGCAATTGCAGCTGCCCAACCTGCAAATCTATTTTTCTAGTCAATGTGTTCTTTTTACCAGTGCACTGCCAGACCTGTGTATTTACCTTATCCCCACCTGCAATCCAACTGCGTGTTCTGCGTTGAGTAAGGCAAATGGCTGCTCTGCGAAAGCATTTTGGAATAGTTTAGGAGCCAAGAAGCTCAGTCTCATTTTTGTGACTGGCGAGGAGTTTTTTTGGTCTCTGCATCGGATCAGTTCTCGAATGAGATGGACTCCATATCCAAAACTTCAAAGTTCCATTTCACATCGACCAAGTTCCACCTGAACTTGCATCGGCCAGAGTGAAATATTCTTCATTGCAGGAAGGAAATAAGAATTTTATTTGGGATCCACATCATAATAACAGCAACAAAACTGTTCTCAGAACTAATGGCCTGCTTTTCAATGAAGGAGCTGTATCTGAGATGCTGATCTCAAAGTTTTATTAGTGAGTATTTCTCGAATAGTTCTTGATCCACTCTTCGACTCTGCCTCTATTGCATCATGCCCTACTTCGTATATCAGTCGAGTCAGAGAAGAAAATTTCAAGAAAGCGGACAGGTAAGCATAAAACCGATTCACGTTTTTTCTCAAATCACCGCCGTCTGCTATCAACACGTCCGGGTGAAGGTATTGAAATCATTCAACGCATTGAAAAATTCCATCGGGCCAAGTAAATCACGCTCAGGTAAGTTCCAAATCGATTTTTTTTCCTCCTACCGTCGTCGAACTGTGCTATCGAATTTCCATTTTGCATTTCAATCTTTCTCTGATGGGGTCGGGATTTCTATTTTAACGCAGGCGGCAGCGTTTGATCTATTGCATTTTTTTTTTTTTTATCTCCTTAGTTCTATTAACATGTACATCTGCGCAAATTTTTTGGGTTTAATTTTTTAGACTCAGTTTTAATATAGTTTAATCTTTAACGTAGTTTAAAATTTAAATTTAAGGTTTTGTTAAGTTATAGCTAGATTTTAATTATTTCGACGTTTTGATTTAAATTTTAATTTAGAATTAAAATTTTGGTAGTTTTAATTTTTACTTTGTATAGATTTTAATTTTAAAGTTTTATTAAAAAAAAAAAAAAATCCTTTTGCCAGATTTAGTTGTTTTCCTCAGGGAATTATCATGTTATATCTTTTATGCTGAGATTTAAATTTTCAAAGTCTGGACACGAATGTGATATCTGGTTAATGATTTATGATTCTCGTGGTGGTTTAAAGAATTCATATTTTCAAAATTCTCAGTTGCTGGATATCGTTTTGGTCATTCTAAGAGCATTGTGATTTAGCTGATAGCTTTTGACGACAAATGATTGTTGTTCACGGTTTATGTTTCTATATCGTCTTACAAGTAATCGTTTTAACAACAATCTCTTAAGGCACTGGTCTGCTAAATTAATCAAATCCATCTAGTGCTTATCATATCATGTCTCGTGTCTCCCAACCAACTGGTTGACAGTTGGTCTTCATCATCTCTCAGGGTCTACCCCCCTTAGCCGCGGGAGACAGGCTTAAACGGAGGGATCGGGGATCAGAGTGACAGCCCCCGGTCTGAGGGTTTTCGTGTCAATCTGCGCGACAACAGTCACCAAACCATCTATCATGTCGTTATGTGTTCAAGAGGTCACTGCCAATAAGCCATTCATCTGCAAAATATTTGTCATCCATCTTGACCATCCCTGAGTCAGTCTTTGCAACTAAATTTCTTCAACTTGATCTATGATTTCGTGTTGTGGGCTTGCCTACGACGGATCGCTTTCTATCGGCATCAGCTCATTATCTAGAAAGATGATCTAGGAATCGTCAGTACCTTGAGATCTGCATGCATCAATCGCAGATTTCTCGCCTTTGACGACAGTTTACATCATTGACTTTCGATCAAAGGATTCCATGACATGCTCGACATCAACACATCTATTCGCATCTCATGGACTGTATTGGGTACTTTGAGAGCCATTGACATTACTGGTGGTTTCTCTCACACTTGTTAACAGTTTACATCATTGACTGGTAATCAAGTGGTTTCTACCATGTTTGACATCAACACATTCATTCGCATGGATAGAATCGTACTGTTTCGGGAAGTAGAAATGAAGACCCTGGATCTAGTTTCCACAATCCAGGCTGTGAGGAATTTTGTATTCATTATATAATGGACTATTCATAAACAGATGGCTGCATCCATACTATGTTCACATGAGTCTATACTTGTGATGTTTTACAAGATCATTCCTGTATCAGAGCAGTAGTTAGTTTTTCTAGTCAGTTTTTATCTGAGTATGGGAATTCCTACCTCAGCGATGATATGATCTCATATATATATCTTGTATTGAATGTTTTTACAGGTTCCAACCGGGTTCTCCACAAGATGATCCTCAAAATGATAAAGTACTTCACTCTTCCTAAATGATAAGAAATCCTCATCTACTACAGACTTCGCACTTTAGGGGGCAATCTGTTACATAAAAATATCGTCATCATGATTATTTGCAGTCAGTATGGGTCTATCATCACTTGTACTATCCTCCTAAGCAAGTCTCAGACCTCAGCTCTCCAAATCAAGCTTTAGAAATGAGAGAAAGATATTAAAAATCAATGTAACTCTGGTTCCGCACTTTCTCTCATGGTCACCTGCGGTCCCGCACCTTCTGTGTACAAAAACTGTGGACCTTCCCGCTCTGTCCCTAACGGTGTAGGTGCGGACCCCTGTGAAAGTCAAAAGGCGCAATTTTTATCTTAAAAAACTCACTTTGGGTTAATTATAGAGGTTTCTAGAAGGAATTTTGACGTGGATTGTTCGCTCTGAGGTGGTTCATGCATCCCAAAAGAGAAGGAGCTAATCCCTTGATGAGAGGAGCTATCCCTTTGAAGGAGGGCTTTATCCCTTTGAAGGAGGACCTAGTAACCTCCCTCCATTGCACTATAAATACAGGCATTGGGCTGGTTGCTAGGGAGGTTAGAAGCTGAACATTTTTTAGGGTAAATGTTGGTGAAATCAAGACTTCCTAGTTAAGCCTAAAGAGGAGAGATCACATACCTTTTTGGTTTCATTGGGGCATGAGTGAAACTTGTCAAAGTAGAGGAGACTTCTTGCTGGACCCTGGGAGGAGCTTGTACAGCGTCAAGGCAAATGTTGTAAGGTTCTTCTTCTTTTGAATTAATACAATCAAACTCATTTTTCTCAACAAGTATCTTATGTTATTTGTTTCATGGACTCCTTGACTTTCATGTTAAATATGTTTTATGCAATTGGCTTTTCAGGTGCTATTTAATTTGTTTGTCTTGTTTGTGTTTGCAGATTCGCGAAGAGGAGCTAATTTGGATCAAAGGAGCGAAGGCATCCACAAGCTAGTGTTGGACCTAAGGTAGGCCCTAAAAACACTTGTTTGCTATTGTTTATTAAAGCATATTTAGAGAAAGATAGTGTCTGGTTGGTTTGCTTGTCATTAGGTCTTCTTTAGATTCTAGGAAGGTCTATCTTGTCCGCAAGATCGACTTATTCCATGTGGCATTATCATTTGGCACTTTTGTATGGTGATAGCTATTTATTTATGCTTAATGTATGAATAGCTCATTATGTGATATGTTGTTCACAACTGTTTCGTCTAACTTTTAATGCGAAGTGGTTCATCTTTATTGATTTCCTTTCTTATAATCGTTGAATGATCTTTATTACTAGTTGTTATTTGAAATCTCTTTAGATCGCATAATAGAAGAATTACATCCCGGGTTAGTATAAACTTAGATGTTACTACTTATTAGATTACAATAGCATAGAATTAGATTAAAGATAGAATTAGAACATCTTAAATAGGAACTATTAGATCAGCAACATCAAATTATACACACACACACTCATAGATTTGTAAATTGGTCCCATTATCCCCAGTCGGACCCGCTATACCAAGGTCCGGACCGAGCGGGTATTCCCCTTGTTGTCAACCCGATTTTCGAGGCTTCAACACTGACCCACTCAGATTCCTCTACATGCTTGATTATTTTGGTTGCGAGCATTATATCGAGTTCCTCTCATACATTTTCCTTCTATTTTGGGTTCAACTGATATGGCCACTACTTAACGGGCTTCACATCGGATTTTAAATTGATCTTCATTACCCCCAAATCTCCTACTATCTGCTTCAAAACGGAGACCTTGGTTGGAAATAAGTTGTCATATTCACGTAGAAATTCAACTACATTATCCACTATATCCCCATCCCAATAGTCACCAATGTTCACAAATTTTGGTTTTGTCTTTGAGCCAATTTTCACCTACTTTGTGCACATCGGTTTGTGAAATATTAGGGATATCCACACTAGGTCCCTAAATTTTGTGTCGTCCTTATGATTCAGGGATATTAATATTCCTCAAATCTCATCAGCTTCTTCCATTGTAACATTGTAACATTCTAAGCATGTTGTAGTTGTGTACTCCAATCAGGTTGTACCAACATGATAGGTTTAATAGGTGTTCAGAAGATTTCTACCTTAATATCCTAAAGCACTTCATCAATGCATGTGAACCCATATTAAAAATTGAATTTGAGCAAGAAGGTTTCTTTCATCTCATCCCAATCAACGCTCTTGTGTCACAACTATGTTTCTAAATACCAATTATTTGGAATAACATCTAGGGTATAAATAAAAATATGCACTCACTCAAGTTGAGGTATTTCACCCCATGCCTTAGTCCATCGTGCCAGATGTTCACATGGATCATCCTTCCTGTGTATTTTTCCGTGAGTCATTTGTTCACATATCCAAACCTTAATCACATCATTCAATCATATTCCTTCCAATCAGCAAAAGTTTCCCTGTGCGTATCCCACCATCTTGCAAGCGTAGCTCATAACACTGGATATAAGGACTAGAATTGATGTTCCTCTAGTAAACCTCTTTAAAAATGTTAAAGAAATAAATTGACATCACCCAAGCCATCATAATAGGGTAACTTACATACCTGAGTAGATATACAGCGCAGATATTTTTCAAGCCGATTGCATCACAGCGTAGAGACCTCATGCAACAAATTTTGCCAATTTTCTAACTACTCAAATGATTTGGATTCGTAGGAGCTATCCTTTTCCCAACTGATCATTCCATCCATAGTGGGATTGATCCAATCTTCATCCCATGTAGTTAAATTATAAATTTTCTCAATGTCGTTATCTTCATAATAGTCACCATTCAGTTCTTTGTACCATGCACCTTCAGTAAGATCCAACGAGACAATTACTCAATGTTTCTTATTCTCAAATACCATGCTTCTCTTCTCTAAATTGATGATCTCATTCATGTCAAAAGCCAAATCAATCCCAAGCAATGCAGGCCATGGATTACTATGATCGACGATCTCAATAAATTCGAAATCACTGTTACACTAAAAAATGTCACCATGGATATTTACAGTTAGTATGGCTCTATCAACAGTCATGCTATCCTCCTGGGCAAGTCTTATGCCTCTGCTCTCCATGTCAAACTCCAAAAAGAGAGAAAGTCTTAGTAAATGTGTTTATCTCTGGGTACGCAGATTCTCTCGACCTTACCTGCGTATACGCACCTAATGTTCACAAAAACTACGTACTTGTACGCTCTGTATGTAAAGGGGCAGGTGCATACCCCTGTAAAGGTCAAAAGGCGCAAGTTTCACTCCAAAAAAGTTACTTGTGGTCATTTCTAGAGGCTTCTAGAAGTATGTTTGACGTGTATGAAGCGCCTCCAGATGGTTCATGTATCCCTACCGAAGAGGAACTTATCCCATCAATAAGGGAGCTATCCCAACCAAAGAGGGACTTATCCCATTGATGGTGGACCTGAATAACTTCCTCTAGAGCACTATAAATACAGGCATTGGGCCAGAAGGAGGGGAGGTTAAAAGCTAAACATTTCTAAGGGTAGATGCTGCTGGAATTAGGACTCCCATTTAGAAGCTTGTGAGGAGATATTACCATCTTTGCTTGTTCTATTTGGAAGTGGGTGAGCTTTGTCAAAGTAAAGGAGAACTCTTGATGGACCCTGGGAGGGACTTGCACAACACCAAGGCTCAGGTTGTAATTGTTCTTTTTGTTTCCTATTAATGCAAATGAGTCCATTCTTCTCAATAACTTGTTATTTATGAGTTGTTTCATGTACTCCTTGGTCTATATGTTAAATATGTTTTATTTTATGAGATTATCAATTGCTATTTAATCGTTTGATTGTTAGTGAATGCAGGTTTCGAAGTGAAGGAGGAGCTCATCCGAATCAGCGAGGCTGGACTGCTACAACAGCGTTGGACTACAGGTAGGACCTAAACACTTGATTTCTCATACAGTAAATGCATGTTTAGAGGAGGATTGCTCTTGTTTGTCTTGTTTGTCACTAGAGAGTCTTAGGCTCCTAGGGAGGTTGGTTGTGTCCGCACTATCGACTCTTTCCGCCTAACAAAATGGCGACCATACTGGGGACTCCAGTGATGTGAAAGTTTTTTCCTTTGTATGCAACTTTGATCTGAGAAAAGTCATTTATTTTCTGGTTTTTGGCTGTGTGACTTTGTATTTGGGTGGGTTAGCTTAGGGTTAGATTGAATTTATTTTTTCTTGGTTTTTCCAGTAGTACGCACCCTCGGAGTATTGCACAGTGCGTACCTGTACGCACTGTTGCTGTGTGCACGGAGCGGGCCCGCACCTGTCTTAACAGGTTTCCTGCGTACCCTGCTAAAAATTAAGAAATTTCCATTTTTTACATTTTTCCTCTTAGATTTTGCTTTTTCTTAGTTTTTACTGCCCAGATCCATTAGTCTCCTGTCAAAGATCTTCACCTGAACTTGTTTCGATAGCATTGAGTGTTTTAGTGGATTTCATAGAAGTTTAATCCCTAGGGTTTGATTTTTGAGTAGGTCCTGTAGTGACTTTGGCGGTAGAAGTTGTCAAACCTTAGATCTCTCTGGTTTTGTCAGCCTTCTTAGGAGTCGAACCTGTCATAAAGTCTACCTGTGAGAGCAACTTACCTTTGAGTTGTCTCTTTGGCGAATTTCGAAGTGCTTGTTGATTGAGTATTGAATTCCATTTTACAAAAAGAACAAAAAGATTTGAGTTTTGTTTTGACTGGTTTTTGATTCTGCATTAGCTGGTCCTTGGCTTGATTGTGGTCAAGTAAAACAACCTAGAATCATTCTTGTAGGCTTTTGCCTCGTTAGGTTTGCTTTAGAGTAAATTTCTTTTTGATTTGCTTGTAAGTCAATTTTTCATAGCTTTTATAGATTTTGAGATTGATTTTCGTTAAAATAGATTTATATGCTTTATTAAATAAGAAAAAATACAAAAACATCTCCTTTGAAAAGTTTTGTTTCAAGTAGCTTTGGAGTATTTTGAAAGAAAAAGAATTTTTCGTGCACGTAAGGAGTGGTCATGTTTGTATGCTTGGAAAGATAAAGAGAAAGTTGTTTTCTATAAAATTTGCATTTTTCAACTCTCTTAGTTAGGAGTTTCATTGAAAGAGAAAAGTAGTGTAAATCATCTTAGGTGCATCTTTGTAGTGGTTGCGAGTCGAGTCTACACACCATTGGTTTTATTTCCGCTACCTTTTGTCTTTAAGAAAAACCATAAAATTAACGCTTAAAGTAAAATCAACTTAGTAAATTTTATTTACTAGGGCTCTGAAACACCAATTTAGATCAGGCTAGTGTCTTGGAGTAGGAGAGTAATTAACTCTCCAAGACAACAAAACCAAACAAGTAGCTTATCTTGTGATAGAATAAATTCAATTGTCTCATTTGTACTCTGGGAAAGCTCCTCTTAAAGGAGAAGCACGAGCTCGTGTCCGAACCAGTGAGGGGATCAATCCTCTCTCGTTGGGAACGACGCCAGACACGCACGTATTACAAATGGTAAACCTCGGATTAACCATTGTCGAGGAGCCAGGGGTCACTTGTCGGTAAACCTTGGATTATTGTCAAGGAACCGGCAAGGGGATTGAGCTTGATACTCTGCCCTTGCGTGCTGTCAGAGTGTAGACTGTTCCCCCAGGTGTATTTGTTGTGATTGGTAACCTTAGTGACCATTATCTTTAGGATTCTACCGAGGTGACGGTGGAGGGAAGATCCCACTGTACCTGGAGCAGACATCGGCTAGACTCACTTGGATTTTCCAGGGGGTTCACTTCACTCGAGACGGTTAAAGTGGAGGAACTTGTGCCGGTCTATTCATTAAGTAGGTTGCCAGGGTAATTGTTCCACCCGCCACTTCTGTACTGAATCCAGCAATGTTGGGTTTCATCTCCAACTAGCGTTTTCGGTCTGGAAGGCTACTGTTTGTGTTTGGTTTGATGCCCTAGATTCTTTAGGCGTATGATTCAAATTTGTTTGGTTCTTTAGAGACTTTAGGTGATTTGATTTGAGATTTTACTTTGTTTTCGTGTGTAGTAGTTAAAATTTTTTAGCTGTGGCGGAATTACCGAGACAGTCCCGTAGACTTCGGGGCAAGTCACCTGAGATTGTTACCGGAACTGATTTGTTGAGGAAACTCCGTAGATCACGGGGTGGACCTCCTGAAGACTGTAGAAATTTTGAATAATTTGACACATATTCACAGAGATTATCCTGATCATACAATTATAAGCGGAACATGTATAATACATAATCTCCTCTACGTTGATCATCAATTTACAGAAGCAGAAACATTCACAGGCGCACATAGAAGCATCAATCAAACTCATAAACACAGTATGTATCCCGGGAAAGCATCTCGCTAAAAACCCCACACTATCTGTATATTATATTGATTGAATCATGTAACAATACAAAGCATAATACTTCTCACAAGTATCTCCACCTGTTACACACAATACAACTCAGATTTGATCTCCAAATCTGCCCCGCTGCTTGCCTGCCTCCACTGCTCAATACCTGCTCAAGAACTGATGAGAATTGCTTCCCAAACTCGATTTTCACCTGCAAAATAGTCACTCACTCTTTGTGGATGTGAGCAAAGGCTAAAATGCGGGCCAAATACGTGAGCAAACTCATTGGCATACTCAATCCCTTGATTGTGCAAGATCTGGTGCACAACTATAGTCACAACTGATAGCAATCTGATTCTCTACCACCTGTCCCTGTTGAACTGAACATGCACTGACATGCAACTGAGTTAACTGATGTATTCTTTAGTTGTATTATGAGTTAATAATTAGTTTAACAACTCATCATTAGTCTATCTGCAGTTAGACTAACTACAACCAGTTTAACGAAGTCAAACTGAACACAACTCCATCAACTGTACCTCCAGTCCACTAAACTCAACTCACTTGAGTTCTAACTGAAGCCATGCATGCAACAACTCAACTGACTCATAAGAAAAACGAATTTCCTTCTGACAGATGCATGTGCCACTTCCGTAGCTCAAACTGAAGTGCTCCAAGAGAATAAGATTAAGTTTATAGTCTAAATATTATTGTGAGATAATAATATTTGACTTTTCTATTTTTGACAGCCAGTCTAAAAATAGACTTGATCACTCACACTGTGATCACTCACACTTTCACCAAAAATAGAAGTCCATCTATTTTTCCCAACTTGATCAATCATCCATAAACATAGACATGATCCATATGTCTAAAAATAGACATAGTCTAAAAATAGACTTGCGCCAAAAATAGCCTGCGGGCCCACTTAGTGAAGGCGACTCTTTTCACTAAGCTCCATCATCTTGTTGCAATCTCAACAAAGACGTCCTAGGTCAGTACGAAGGATTGAAGGTCCTTGTAACTCCTCCTAGTGGCAGTAGAGTAGGTTCACCTGAAGAAGGAGAGTCTTCCTTGGTAGTCCATCCAGATTACCAAAGTCTAGAGACAGGTTATAATCCCGAAGCTGTTACAGTTTCCGAGCTTGCTGGTAGCTTTTCATCTACTAGTGATATAGGCGAAGAACCTGAAATATCTGAACCTATTACTCCAACTTCTAGTGTTCCAGATTCACCAAGAGTAGAACGAGTTATCACCGAAAATCTTCCTACTGGTTTGATTGTTATTGAAGAACTTGCTCCAGAGGAAGAAATAAGCGTCTCTAACCTTGAAGATCGACCTACTATTGATCTAAGGGAGCGTGAATCTATCTTTTACAGTCCTCCTAGAAGCACTACTTGGTACCTCTCGTTAACCAATTATTTAGACAACTTAGGGGTAGGTTTTTCTCCACCTCGTACTCCTTTTCCACCTGGAGGTATTTATACTCCTGTAAATATGTCTAGTCAGTCGTCCGTGTTCACTCAATCTCCTGAATCTTTCTTACACGGCGGACCTTCTGTTCCCACCGGGTATCAGTCACTTTCTGGTATCTTTGCGGGGGCATCTCCTCAACCCGTCGATCATGGGTTATTAGCTGGAAACAATGGTAATAAACCATTGGGTGTAGGGGACATTTACATGATGTTAGGTTCAGTTCCCGTTTCTCAACCTCAAGGTGGTCAATTACCGCCTGGGGGGCAGCCTCAGTTAACGCCTGGGGGGCAACCTCAAGGTACACAAATTGTGTCTGGGGGGCAGCTTCAAGGTCAGTATGTACCTATGATACAATACATGCCTCAAGGTCAACCCCAGCCTCAATATGTACCCCAGGGTCAACCTAATTATCAATATTTACCTCAAGGGTATCAACCTCAAGGTCAAGGTCAACCCCAGTATCAGTATTTACCCCAAGGTTATCAACCTCAAGGTCAATACTCGAGTCAAGGTTATCAACCATCTTAAGGTCAGTCATATGTTCAAGGTATGGGAACTGTACCTTTCAGTTATCAATCCTATCCTCAATCCGGTTATGGATCTCAGTATCCTCAACCTATTACGGGTCAATACCCTAGAATGATAGTGTGGGATCCATCACAAGGTCAACAGGTGTTGCAGCCAAGTATGCAGTTGGTACCTCAAGCTGGACAACCCATAGTTTCTGGTCCAACCCAGCAACCGTAACCTGTCCAGTCAAATGTTCAAACTTCTGTAACTTCGGTAGTTACTCAGCCGCCAATTGCACCTAGTACTCCATCTCAAACGGCTGCTGCAACTACCGCGACATCTGCCGCACTTACTTCTGGAGTATCGACAGCTCCTGTTTCTACTGTCTCTGTAACTACTCCTCAGACATCTTTACCCTTATCTGGATCTACGATTCAAACTACGGTTCAGATGCCTGTAGGTCAGCCTGGTATAAGTACGGTTTTCACTACTCAACCCCAATTTGTTCATCAACCGTACCAGGGACAGTACCAATATGGGCAAGTTGTCCAGCAGCCGGTTTACCAGTATCAACCATATCCTGGGTACACTTATCAACAACCTCAACAACCCCAGTACGGTCCGGTTAATCCTGGTTTTCCAGGAGGATATAATATCCCTAATGCGATCCCTATTCCTAATTATCCTGGATATCCTCCTCCTGGGACTGGTCTTGTGACCCAGAGTTTTAGAGATCCTAACTGGCAATTACCATTTATCGCAACTTTGGATTTACCAGACTTGATGCGCCTAACGAATGATCCAATTCAATATCTTCCGTTCTGGCCGCCAATGCCAAATAAGTTGCCCAATGATATACCCAAGTTCGAAGGTAAGTCTGGAGAGGATCCATCCAATCACGTGATGACTTACCACCTCTGGTGTGCTTCAAATTCTATCTCGGATGATTCGATCCGCTTACGTCTTTTCCAGCGTACACTCATTGGTCTCGCGGCCAAGTGGTACATTGAGTTACCACGGGCCTCTTTTTACAATTTTAGCCAGTTAGCTACCTCATTCTTAACTCACTTTCAGTTGCCGGTCAGATACGATAACGGCACAGAGTTATTAACTTCACTAAAACAATCAACGTCCACGTATATTTCTGATCACATTCATGAGTGGAGACGTCGAATAAGGTTAGTGAAAGTTTTTATTCCGGACCAAATCTTAGCTGAGTGGTTTGTTAAATCATTATTGCCGAAGATTACTGAAGATGTAGCTAAGGCCGGAGTAGTTACTAAGGAGCAAGTCATTGCTCAGGCGCAGTACCTTGACTTAGTTTATACTCAGTCGGGTACGTTACACGAGAAGATCCCAGATCTTCCAAAATCAAATCAAATCACTGCTGCTCCTTCGGGATCTCATGCCGCTGATGGTATGATTGGTACGGTGAACACAAAGAGCAAGAAGAAATCTTCCAAGAATTCTACTACTCCTATAATCACCTTGCCTGATTCCCCGACAGGAGAGTCTTCTCCTGAACTTTCCGTCGATATTCACGCTGTAGAGTCATCTACGGCCAAATCAAAAAACGGTGGAAAGAAGAAAGGAAAGAAGAAGGCTAAAGTAGACAAGGCTCCAAAGGAGAAAACAGAAAAGTCAGAAAAGCGCAAACCTCGATATCCTTGTCTTATTTGTGAAGAGGATCATTTTACAAGAGATTTCCCTCATCGGGCCGAGGTTGTGAAAATAGTCAAAGGTTCTCCCACTCCTGCTGTGTTGAAAGATCCATTTCCAAAGCAGGAGAGTAAGATGATAGGTTCTTCCTCGACTGCCAGTGAAGAACCCATTTTGATGATGTCTCATGTGAGGATTGCGAATCGGTCGCAAGATTATGGTAGTAAGAATCCTATTGATGGTAAGGAAGCAGAATCTTCTCATTCTAATCCATCAACCTCAGCTCCTGGTTCCGATCCACTACAGATAAAAAAACCTAACCTGGACTTAGTAATCAAACCGCCCGCCAAGGGTGTTCTTCGAAGGTCTGCTTTCAATCCACATGCGAGAGCGGCCCAGAATTACAACATTGTTGAGGACTTAGCTGTTTCACCCTCAGCAATGTCGCCTTTAGAAGTGCTGCAATCATGCCCAGCACAACGAAAATTACTTTTGTCGGCTATCGGAGCTATTGATGTTCAGGACCCGAATCTGATAATCTTCGATCTAGAAAATAGTACACCGCGCCTTCCCCATCAAATGGCTTTCCAGATTCCAGTGATAGTAAAAAACAGGCCTATTCATCGGACTGTAATTGATGAGGGAGCTTCCACGTGCATTATGTCGATTCAGTGTTGGAGATCGCTTGGTTCTCCTTCACTGAACCAATCCCCGACCATCCTTAAGGCCTTTGATGGCCGTGGGTTCCGTCCATTTGGTATTCTACAGGAATTGCCTATAGGGGTAGAAGGGAAAACCATTAGTCTGGATGTGGAGGTGGTTGATGCCCCTCTAGACTACAACCTTCTTTTGGGTCGGAGTTGGTCATATGCTATGACAGCGGTTGTTTCATCGGTCTTCAGAGTAATAAAGTTTCCACATAACGGCAAGATCGTGACAATTGATCAGCTGACATACTTTTCATCCGACCCAGCCTCCTCAGAGAGTATCCAGCATGTCGGTAAGACGACAATCCCTTACAGGGACGTTGGCGTAGGTTTAGTTAAAGATTCCGGTTTACTGGGAACTTTTCCTTTCCCTCCTGTTGGATACCTATACCAATAGGTTTCATATTTCATGATTGGTAAGGGAAAGTCCAAATATGCTCTGCTTTGATATCACAAAGATCCCATATTTCCTAGAGAACAAGAGGTGTGTAAAGTGTTTCAATGTTGATGACCTTATTTAAATTTTGGTGGATGATCCAACAGTTTAACCTGGATCATGCCATGTTTTCAATTTTCAGTTATAGAATAGAGAAAGAAGTCTGTCCAAACTGCTTAATCTTGGCAGACAACTAGTTCAGGTAGAGAAGAAAAGGCTCCCAACAGCTTAATCTGGGACCTTGGAAGAGATAAGGGTAGAGGTAGATAGAAAAAGCAAAAGAAAAAGCCAAAGAAAAGAAAAGGCAAGTAAGGGTCTGCAAGTCCAAGTGCACCCTCCAAGAAGAAATAAAAATGCTAGGCAAGTAGCTGGGTAAGTAGTTGGGGTTGCAGAAAGGTTATCCCTACCATTGCAGAGATGGTAATTGTGGGTATCAAAGCAAAGTCAATTAATTGACAAAGGTGTTCTTCTTCATCGAATTGCAGCAGGAAGCATGACTAATTTCCCTCATTCCCCTCCAATTTCATTTCTAACATTCCCCCATCAGCTAAGATTCATGGAAAAGACTAAGGTTTCATGGTGGTTCTTAATCTTTAGAAGCCACATTTCTTGTCTAAAAATCTTTTCATTTTGATCTACTCTCAAAACCAAGTTTGTTTCACATAAACTTAAATGGTTTCCCCTCCACTTACCCTCTCATCCATATTAACTCTAATTCTACTATGTAAATCCCCTATATTACCTTTTCCCCTATTATTACTAACACCATGGTGTATAAACCCCAAGCATTATATAAATACCCACCCCTTGGTATTATAGCCAATAAGTCTTGAGTCAGGGATCGAATGACACCTGGTCATGTTGATGAACCTAGGCCAAGTACCTCTACCCCTTCATGAGCTAATTCCTTCATTTTGACCCCTTTTGCACATAAAAACCCCTAAAAGGCCTAATTTCTACCCTCACCCGCTTCAAATGGCCAAAAATCATGAAAAACCAACATCTTCTCTTTATGCTAAGTCTAAAGGGCGGAGCTTTTTTTTAAACAAAACGTGAAAACCCACTTTTACATAGTCTCCGCCATCGCGCAGATTCCCAGAAAAAACATTATTTTAATCCTCCCCTTCCCCGTACTTGGTTGTCACTCTGCTTGTCCCGACAACCGTCCGATCAAATACCTCCCGTTCCAACGGCCCTGATCGCGTCGGACTCCTTCCGACGTCCATAAATTAAGTACGCTATCTCCCTGTCACATCAGTATTCCGATCACCGTCCGATTTGGCTCCTCCAGATCTGACGGCCACCATAGCGTCGGAGCTCATCCGATGCCCGAAGGTTACCTCCCGACGGCCGTATAAAGGTTACGTCACGCTGTATCCACGCGTCGGCTCCACAATCCATCGGAGGTACTACTGCTGCAAACCGCCATCGTACCGTAGGCGGTGCGATATCAAACCGCCGCGGTTTCTGGTTTTGTCGTTCCCACCTATGTGACCTCAGCAACCCGTCATCGCTCCGTCACCCAGGTACGCCGTCTTGTCATTCCCTTGCCCAGCCATTGGTCCACCTGTCCTGCCATCTCACTGCCCCAGTGGACCAACCAGACCCCGCCACCTGGCCCGATGACGTCCTGCTGACGTCATCCGGCCCCGACCCCACTCATGACGTCATGATGACGTCAGCACGAATTCGCGCCAAAATCACCAAAAAGTCTATTTTGGCCGAAAATTCGTGTTTTTTGCCATTTTGAGCGCATTCATCGTCGTTTATCCTGCATGCATAATTACGACCAAACCTGCACCAGCCGCGGAAAAGTGTTTCCTGACCACCAGAACGTCCATTTCTTCAGCGCCAGCAAGCTCTAACCGGTCCAAATCTACAGGTATTCCTCATTTGAGCTCTGAAACTCCATTTTCACTGCATTTCGCGTATCAATAGGTAACAGACCTTAAGACCCGAAATTCACCGTTAAATGCCACTGAATTGACATTTAGACTGAACCAGAGCTGTCACTACACTTCTGCCGAACCACTGTGGGTAATTTGAAAGAAAACTGTCGCTGGTTCGCGCAATCGTGAACCCGTCACCTGCAGGAAACAAATCCACCACAAAAAAGCATACTCTGAGCATTTCTGCCACCCACCTAATCACTCAAAGGCAGTATTTCAACTGCTGCAGCCTTTACCTTCACCCTTCACTCATA
This sequence comes from Pinus tabuliformis, assembly GCA_031772625.1. NCBI lineage: Eukaryota > Viridiplantae > Streptophyta > Pinopsida > Pinales > Pinaceae > Pinus > Pinus tabuliformis. Next base: position 393,918,541 of record CM062817.1, read on the forward strand.
AAACCATCATTCTCTGCAAAGAAACTTTGTCAGTGTTACTCTGCATAGTAACAGCAGTCTTCAAAGAGAACCACATCCCAAGAAGAGTCATGGATCCCCCTGTAGCTCCTATAGCCCTCAATGTAGCTCCCCTGAATGCCCCTAATAGAACATTGGACACAAGAGCATTAGCAGACATGGACTACAAGATATCAGAGGAAATGTTGAGCAAAAGCAGGTTCCATTTACAAATCCTAAATGAAATAAAGATCAAACATGAGAGGGGGACAGACATCCTGGGAATTTGGGATTCATTTCTCCCAATATTCAAGCTTCCTCAGGTTAATCAATTCCCTGAGCTTATCCACTTAGTTGCTGACTACTATGATGCATCCCAGAGGGCAGTGCTGGACTCTTCAGGCTCAATTCTGTTCCTCATTACCCCTGAAGCCATCAGGGAGATGTTGCAGTTCAAGACAGATCAAAAGTTGGTCCCTCTATCATTAGCTGATTTAATAGTACAGGGAGCCAGGATAACAGAGGCACAAATCACAAAGCTTAATCAGATTTTCATCAAAGCTGATACTGTGCAAACTCCTCCCATCCATTTTGCCTACCTCAACCAGTTGGGCTTAGACCTTGTTGACATGATCAGTCCCATCTTGGGATATGATTCAGTGGAGTATGTGGATGAAACTGTTCTACAAATAATGCTTATGTTTTCCCCAGGAAGGAAACCAATCTACTATGATTATGCCACATACATATCAGATAAGATGCATGAGCAGTTGATGAATCTGTCAAGAGAAAGGGTATTTAAATACACCTCTTACCTATATCATCTGCTCCTATACTTCCAGCATGATAAGTTCTCCTTCCCAAAGAAGAGAGAAGATGCACAGGGCAATCTAAGATCAGTAGTGTATTGGACATCCGTTTTTCACATAGTAAGCTGTTCTCCATACACCTACTGCGAATTTATTGATCTTTTCATCCATCCAGCCTTGACTCTACTGTTGGGTTCACCTCCTCCCAGATTGACAGACGAAATGCAAAGACTCCTGCATTTATCAAAAGCATACAGTATTGGGGATTGGTATTTCTACCAACACCACACCGTTATCAGACTATATGGGTGTGAGTTGCCCCCATTTAAACTACCTAAATTTGTGCCTATGAGGCTACTTGCCTTGGAATACTTCAGGCAGTTTGGTTATGTGGATATGCTCCACTTTTCAGGAAAAGGTAAGAAGGCACAGTTAAAAGTCAGAAATCAACTTGGCCATTTCCTTCTCAATGAAAGGGATGAAGGGTGGAGAGAGGCAGATAGAATGCTTGCGGGCCTTGGTCTCAAATACAGCTTCATATGGAAACCCTATGACCCCAACAACTTCATTACAATGAGGAGGCTCAAATACAAATTATCTGCTTATGGTCATTATAGCCTTCCTCACTTAGAAAAATATGCCAACCAAAGCAAGTGGAGAAGAGGAACTTTAGAAGAAAATGTGACCCAAGAAGAGCTTAATCAAAGAGCTCTAAGAAACCTTAAGAAGATGGCTGACCTTGAGTTTTATTCACAGGTCACCTCACTGCCAAGCACACAAATTGGAGCAGCAGCGTCCTCCTCAACTGCCCAACATCAAGCTACAAGAACTGGTGAAAACATCTCAGAAAAAGGCAAAGGCAAAGAGATGGAGCAGGAACAGCAACAAAAACAACAGCAGCAAGCAGAAGGGCTGCAACAAGGGCAGCAAGAAGAATCAGAACAGCAAGAGCGACAACATCAAGAAGAACAAAGGCAGGAGCAGTCTACCCAGCAAAAGGAAACAGTGGAGACTCCTCAGACCACTGAAAGAACGGTGCCTACAAGACAAGACACTACCTTTGATGCCTCGGTCCTCCAAACCCCTCAAAAGGAGGATACATTTGTCTTCAGAAAGAGGGACAGAGAAACTCCCCTGACATCCTCTATAAACCAGGGAGAGAAAAGGCAGAGACTAAATGATTTTCCAGAGGAGGATATAGCAATAAGAGAGGCATTGGGCATGGGCCCACCCAGCAGAGAAGCTTCAGCAAGTTCCTTCCAGCAGGAACAGGACAGGACCATGGGAGGGGAGGTCAGCTCCTCCAGCCAGCAGAAAGAAGGACAAGTAAGCATCAAGCAGCAATTTATAGACATCAAGAGGAGGAGTGATCCTATCAAAGTACAACTGTATAATCACCTCCTAAACATGGCTCCTTCCAATCAGCAGAGACTTATGTCTGCTTTTGATGTAAGTGAAGGCAAAATGATAATGAGTCACTTTATGCCTACGGCACTCCAGCCACAATCCACTGCTGACTATCTTAGGACTAACCTAGAGGTCCTCGCCAAGGACATACACCCTATGGACAAAATTGAGCTGCATAAGCAAACTGGCGAAATGGTGTATGCTTCATTGGCCGACAAGACTTTGGAGAATTATAAATTAACAAGCAGTCTGAATGCCACAGCTTCTCAGCTAGAACTGGAGAGGGCATCTTCTCAGGCCAAAGACAACAGGATAAAATCCCTGGAGGAAATCATTGTAGAAATTGGGCACAATCCCAATGATATCAAAGGGATACAAGAGATCCTGAAACTTAGAGATGCTGACATGGCTGCACTAAGAAAGAAGGTCAAAATTCCAGCCACTATCCATCCACAGACTGATGAGATAGCAAAGCAAAGGCATGAGCAGGATTCTACTGCCATGCTAGTTTCCATTTACAAAGAGCTTGTGAAGGCACAAGAAAAATTGGGGCAATATGAAGCTACACAAGCAGCTCTACAAGCATCATTAAAACAAGTGCAAGAAGGGCAGACATCTCAGCCCCCTCCTCAAGTCATCAATCTTGAGGAGACCGTTCCTACTACTGTGCCTCCACCTCAGCAGGCTGAACAAACAGCCACATCTACTTCAGCAGCACCCATCAGCACAGATCAGAGCCTAGATATGCTGAAGCTAAAGAATGAAATACAAATTTTGGAAGCCCAGATGACAGAACTGAATGAAACTAAGGAAAAGCTGGCCAAGGTAAATGAAAGGCATGATAAGACAAAAAGAGAGGTGGGAGAAAAGGCCAGGGAAATCAAAGCCCTTAAAGACAGGATCAAGGAGCTTGAGAATGAGCTCAAGCTAGATAAAATCATATCTGAGATCAGAGCAATGATATGGTCCAATATTGGTCAATCCATCAACAACCTATGGCCATATATCGAGACAATCCATGAGCAACTAGAGCTCATCCCAAAGGCACAGAAGGAAATCCGAACATCAAGGGCCTTATTAGGAAATATGCCTGAAGTTGCTACAAGAATGATCAATGTGCTTAACCACAAAACAAGTTCTCAGTTAGCCACCATTGGAATCACAAATAGAACTGAGACCATTCAAATGATCAAGAGGGTTCTTACTCTTAGAAATCTGGTGCAGACATTGGACAGAAGAACCCAGGATATGCAGACAGAGGTAAATAAGTTCATGGAGAAATTTCAGGTGTTGCAGAGTAGAGGACTCCCTAGCTTACTGAACAGCGGAGGGAAATTATTCACCCATGAACAGTATGCTAAAAGAGTAAATGTTTTTGCCTCAGCACAGGTCAATGAGAAGGCCAGCACTTCAGAAGACACAGGGCCTATTACAGGGCATATTTTCTATAGTAAGATAGAAAATCTACTTTTTATAATGAATGAAATTAATCACTTGTTTGATGTAGCCCCAAATTTTTTCAAATATACAGAAGCTGAAGAGACAATGGAGGCCATCCTCAAGCATCAGCTCCCTACACAGGAATGGTGGACAGATGCAATACACAGAATTTTGTAATCAGTAAGGCATTCACCAAATTTCTGTTTTATTACAATTTCTTGTAAAAAGCACAGTTCAGCAAAGCCAGCATGCAGCATAAATCAAAGCTGAGCCAACTCCGCGGATGTAGCAGCCAACAAAGCAGAAAAAGAGAAACACAGCTGGCAAACCCGAGAACGCACTGCGCAGCCAAAAGTAAATGCGTATCTCCAGAATTAAAACAGAGTAATGCAACCGACTCAGTGACTCTCAAAAGTCAAAACAATCCTCTGACAGACATAAAGGGCATTTACACTGCATTTAAAGTTGTAATAACTCCTTGCCTACTTTCTGAACGTAATAATGTAGATATTTTCTCTCTCAGATGACTCAATGCCTGAGATATTTTGTATACGCATTTCTATAAAGTCCCGTTCGCATAAGATTGCAAGGGTTGTTGTTGATTTCTCCTGAAGAAGTTCTTATGCTGTAATCCTTTTCAGAAGTTAATAGAGCAAAGCAATGGAATTTCTCGGATTTCTGAGGTGTTGGATGCGTTCTGGTGTCTGTTGATAACTACTGGATCCCTGTGTATTTCATCATACAATAAGTCTCTGTATCTCTCTCTGTTAATTAGCTGTTTTTGTTAAAATCCATATATGTTATCTGTTTTCAATACTAAGCAACAAGGAAAAAGAATAGCTTTCAGGATTTATTCACTGAGTAACCTGAGTTCAATCTGCGTTGTTTATCAATGTTTTCTTCAGCTGTAATCTAGTTAAGTGTAATTCTTAAATGCTGCACTTTCAGAATACATCTATCACAGTGACCTTTGTCACAGGAATTCAAAGTTTTGCTCCTGTGCAGTGTGCTCACCTTCACCCACCAGCTCAATAGGAAATTCTTAATTGCTTTCTGTTGATTGACATACATCACCATTTGATCTAGTTTGTCTGTTTAAAATACACAATAGGCCCTGCAGTTAGAACAACACCAAACCAGCGTATCAGATCATTTCACAATTCCAAACTCCATTGCCCAATGGTATTATACTATCTAAACACTGCCTCATAAGACCTGAAAGAAATCCTTCAACCAAAACACAAAACAAAACCTGAGCATAATAGCTAGCCTAAAACACCATCATAACAGAGACAAATCATAAAGAGAGAGCCCTCTCTGGTTGCAGTTAGGCTAGGAACTGTAACCCAAAGATTGGTTAGTGGTTACCCCGGCCGTATTCCCTTGGGAGTCATAGGGAACAACCTGGGTGTTAACACCTCCAATCAACGCAGACCCTTCATTTGCATCAATTCATATGATTACATCAGACACCATTATTTACGACAATCCTTGGATTGTCCCACCTGAATCTGAGATAGACTCATTCGGCGATGCTATGCCTTTGAGTCCATATTAAATTGCTTATGAAGCCGTCATGTCTTTTACCGACTCGCGTTCAACCCAAATCGACCAAATGAATGTGGTCAGTGAGGAATCACTTTTCACATCAACCTCAGAACGGATAGCGTTTCCCGAAGTCGTGTCATCTGACGAGCAACTTCGCAAAATCCTAAGTGTAGACGATCTACCATGGGAAGATCTCCATCATAGATCTTCGTTTTTACCTGAAGATGATGCTTTTGAAAACGATTTTTCATCTATTTTTACCGTTGAATATGTCAAAGACGCTCAGAATCCAACGAAACATTCTGATTCAGAGTTGAATTTAGGGAATATTTCTCGTACTATTCCCATTGACATTTCAGTGAAGCCCGGAATTGAAGAGAACATTCATATAGGTGCCTCATGTACAGAAGATGAAATTCAAACTTACGAGGCCCTATTCCAAGAATTCCGCGATGTGTTCGCCTGGTTTTACGAGGAAATGCCAGGAATCGATCCTGCCATTGTTGTTCATGAAATAAAGACCTACCCGGACGCTAAACTCGTCCGGCAACGGTTGCGTCAGATTCACCCTAGAAAAGCGAATGCGATTAAAGCAGAAGTCGAGAAGCTGTTGAAAGCAGGTTTCATTTATCCAATCCCATTAACGGATTGGGTATCGAATATTGTTCCGGTTAACAAGAAACAAGGAACAATAAGAATATGTATCGACTATAGGGATATAAATCGAGCTTGTCCAAAAGACAACTATCCTATGCCTTATATCGATCAAATCATTGATGATTGTGCCAGAAGTGAAATGTTTTCCTTTATGGATGGTTTTTCGGGCTATAATCAAATCAATATTCTACCTGCCGATCAACCAAAAACGGCATTCATTTGTCCATGGGGGACATTTTCTTATTGCAAATTACCTTTTGGGCTTAAGAATTCCGGAGCCACTTTTCAACGGGCGATGTCTTACGCATTTCATGACATCAAGCACATTGTGCAACCATACCTCGATGATTTTCCTGCTCATCCTTTACATCGAGCTGATCACCTTGTCCACTTACGAGCAATTTTTATGAGGTGTAGGCATTATCGTATTCGGTTGAATCCCCACAAGTGTGTATTCTGTATAGAAACGGGTCGATTGCTGGGATTTGTTGTTTCAAAAGCCAGCATTCGCGTCGATCCCTCGAAGGTCGAAGCTATCATCAAATTGCCTCCTCCTTCGAGTTTGCGCCAACTCCAAAGTTTGCAAGGGAAAGCAAACTTTTTACGCCGATTCATTCCAAACTACGCCGAGGTCACTAAAGGTTTTACACGGTTGTTGAAACAGAACGCTCAATTCTTTTGGGACGAGATTGCCCAACAATCTTTTGATGCACTTAAGCACGCGTTGACCCATGCACCGTTGTTGCATCCTCCCAACTACAACCAGGACTACTTATACCTCGCAGCTTCGCATTCCACTATTGGAATGGTGTTAGTCCAAGAAGATGAATTCGGAATGGAACATGTGATATATTATCTTAGTAGGACGTTAAACCCCACTGAGCTAAAATATTCGCATGTGGAGAAATTGGCCCTGGCAGCCATTCAAGCTGTCCAGCGTTTTCATCACTACATTCTTCTCCGTAAAACTACAGTTATTTTGGATTGCAACCCTATGATTTATATTTTGACTAAACAACTGCTAGGGGGCAAGTACTCTAAATGGATCATTATCCTGCAAGAGTTCGACTTGGAGTTCGAGAAGTCCAAGTCTAAGAAATCCTTAGTTTTTGCGGAATTGATGTGTGATTTCCCGCATGCTGACACAGAAACTGTGGCAGAAGAGTCCATTGCGGACGAATCTTTGTTTCTTATCAGTACTTTAGATCCGTGGTATGGGGATATAATCATCTATCTCCAAACCCAAACCTTTCGGCCTGAAGCTTCAAAGTCGGAACGTCGAAAAATTCGGTTTCAATCCCAGTAATACAGAATTATTGGAGATACACTTTATTGCCGGGGGTAGACTTAGTTTTTCGACGTTGTTTAACTCACGAAGAGGTTGAGAGGGTTTTGAATGATTGTCACTCTGGAGCATGTGGCGGTCATATGTCTGGGTATGCCACAGCTCAGAAGGTGTTGCGCGCTGGCTATTTCTGGCCGTCCATGTTTAAAGATTGTATCATTGCAGTCCGAAACTGCCACAACTGTCAAGTGTTTGATCGCAAGATGTGCGCACCACCTGCTCCTCTCCATCCTATAATTTTCGTTGGTCCTTTCGCCAAATGGGGTATCGATTTTATTACTTGTAACCCTCACTCGGCCGGGGGGCATGCGTATATCATCCTCGCGGTTGATTATTTTACTAAATTGGCCGAGGCGATGCCTACATTCGACGCAAGCGGCAAAACAGCTGCAGTTTTCATATTCAATCACATTATAACTAGGTTTGGTGTCCCACAAGCAATCATCATTGACCATGGGAGCCATTTTCGAAATATCATGATGACTAAGCTTACAAGCCAGCTTGGTTTACGCCACGATAGCTCTACTCCTTATTATCCGCAAGCCAACGGTTTGGTTGAGTCTATCAACAAAGTTCTGGTTATCATGATCCGACGAATCATTGGTATTCATCGGTCAAATTGGCACAACATTTTATTTTCAGCGCTATGGGCATACCGAACTTCAGTGAAAACTTCAACAGGGTTCACTCCTTTCCAGCTAGTTTATGGCTTGGAAGCTGTGTTACCCATTGAAAGCGAAATCCCATCACTTCAAATGGCTGTCGAATTACTCCCAGCTACTTCCGAAGAGGAGAAATGTTTATTATACTTAGCTCAATTAGATGAGACTCGACGTGACGCTGCATTGGAAATCGAGACTCACGCGAAGCGAATAAAAGCTCAGTATGATAGAAATGTGACCCCTCGAAGTTTTTCGGAGGGAGACCTAGTGCTATTATATGATCAAGCTAACGATAAGCTAGGTGTTGGAAAATTCGTTCCTATGTGGCATGGACCCTACATTGTAAAGCGAAAGCTAGCAAAAGGGGCCTATGAGCTGGTAGATTTTGATGGGGACTCTTTGGGTAAACCCAGAAATGGACTTTACCTAAAGAGGTATTATGCTTAAATGATGGGTATGGAGAAGTTTTAGTTAGGTTAGGTTTTCTTTCTAGTTAGTATGTTTGTTAGTTTAGATAGTGTGCTTAGCTTAGAAAGTGTGTTTTTCGTCGTTATTCTGGCTTATCTTGGTTTTACTCTTGATATTGCAGATGTCGACGCCGATGGTGCTTGTCGTAGTACACGGAATATCTCTTCCGCAGCTTGGGTTATCTATTCGCCCTCTGACGAGTTAGTTTCTATGCATGGGGTGAGCCTCGGTCAAACGACAAACAACATTGCAGAATACAGTGCAGTGGTTCAATTATTGTCTGAATCTATTTCATTTGGAATTCGGCGTTTGATAGTGAGGTTAGATTCTGAACTCGTTGTATTACAGCTTAATAGAGTATATGCCATTAGAAATCATGTGTTATTAAGGTTGTTTTGAGAGTGCACCTCTTGGAACGTGAATTTGATTACATTGAATATCAGCATATTCCAAGGTCTTTAAATACATTAGCAGATGTAATTGCTTCTCGAATGTTGGACAGATATTTGCGATAATCATGCAAGTAAATTTAAAAAACATTTCATCACATATGTTAAAACAAGATAAGCCGGTAATAATGATATATATATATAGATAGGAGTGTGTCAAAAATATACATCGTCTTCGATCATATGTTGAAAAACACCTTATGATCGGCAAAATGATAAGTACAAAAAACCAAAAATGTCATATGTGTCTACAAAAGTGACTAGCCAATCACTGGTGGTGCTCTCTATACGAGACCATTGCCCGCACTACCCTACACGGGAACCTCCTAAAAGGTCCTGGGACTGCGACCACATAGCGCTGAAGTCGAATGGGAATGTCATCTATGGTGGTCTCTGGTATACCCGCCGTCAGACGCTCTAGATCCTATTCCAGCTCGGCTAAGGTCTCTGCGGCCGCATCCTGTGGGGCTGGTGCTGGTACAGCTGGTACTCTCCTCTCAAAATCCCGGAGGTTGGTCGGATGTCATGGACCTACATCTGCATTTTGAAACTTTGTGCTGTCAGTTTTGAGGCGATATATATAAAAACAAAAAAATACATAATTTAAAAACTTGTGAAGAATGAAATACCTCTGTCGTCCCACTGTTCTCCCTGTGGAAGAACCATGTCCAGATCATTCCGAAAATCCATTCCGGCATAAGGAAAATCCTGAATAGCAAAGACCTGGCTCTCTAGCCAGTGAAAGTAACCATCAGGAAATCGAACAACTGTCACGCCCTCATCAGGATGCCGGGCCATTACCACAACCCATCTCGTCAACTTAGGCTCCCGAGGAGCCCCAACTAGAACAGTAAGATGCTGGGGGATCAGCATTGGAACTCTCTCTAAGGCAAAGCTCACAACTAAAGGCCCATATTCAAAGGTCTTCAGTTGTCCGTTCTTTGCCCTGGTTAGTTGGCGCTTCATATTGGCCAACACAGCATCGCACCAGTTGAAAATGGTGCCTCGGTAGCAATCTATTGCCATCCGCATTTGGGACCCGGTGGCAATGTGAAAGGCGGCTGCGCCGTAGAGTCTGGTAACAATAAAGTCTATCACCATAAGTTCGGGCAGGGATATGTACTTGATTTCTATCCCTTTCTCCTGGTTCTGATTGTTGCACCACTCTAGCCGGAGGCTAGCAAGGGATTGGCCACCCGGCCTAGTCCCGGACAGAGTCAGTTGCTCGCCCCTATTTGGCAAGCCAGAGAGAAAATATATGTCGGAGGGCTCTATCTCGAGCTGGTTCTCTCCGATGTAGAAGCATTGATCCTGAATGTTCCACCTTTCAACCAGCCACTCAAGGAATGGCACCTGGCCCCTCATGCCAGGTATGGCCCAGTATTTGTACAAACCGCATGCTTTTAACGCATCAATAGAAGGTTGATGACCAATTGCGGCCAAATCAACGTCCTCGTGTTCTCTTTCTCTCCAATCTAGCATGGTGAATGCCCTACACACCAAAAAACAATAGTTAGAATTCATTAGAAGAAATTTGATTGGTTGAATTTGGAGTTTGGGGTTTCAAAATGCGTGTTTCACGGGGTACACACCCCGCGTTCAGAACACAGAGCGGCGATAAGCAGCTGGTTTGAAGGCGGGCTGCGTACCCCGACCTTTTTCCTATATACAAAAAAGGTCGGGGTACGCAGGTCGCCCATGGGGCACCTGCATACCCCGAGAAACATATCCTAAAACCCTAAACCCCCTAAAAAATCAAACTAAAACCTAAAAATGAATTTTAAACGGATGAAATTGAAGAGGAGGATGTTGTGGAATACCTGAAAGAGACGGCGCTCGATTCTGACGGTCGGATTCTCCGCAATGTCCACAGGAAGTTTTCTTGTCAAAAGCCCTTTTCTCAACCTCAACAGTAAAATGGTAAAATGACATGGTAAAAAGTCTTTTTATAGGTTTTTTGGATGAATGAATGCTAAGTTTGTTTATTTTTCACCATGGAAAGATGTTTTTCAATGTATTTTTGCCCATCTTAAACAGGTATGAGTAATGTGTTGTTTTTGTGCAGGACAAAGGGACTTTAGGGTAAATTATCATTTTTCACGAACCAAAACATCAGAGTCATCTTTTAAGCTCTTTTCTGACTCCTAAAATATGAAAAGATTGCCGAGCGTTTCTTTTACACTCGTTAAAATGGAATTAGAAGACGGTCCCCTTATAGCTCTTTTCTGACCGTAAAAAACAGGAAAAGATTGCCGGGTTTTTGTCGTTTCAAACTCGATACGGAAATAAAACGACGTGTCCTTGATCGCTTTTTACTTTTCAGGTCAGTGGCACTAATCATGAAAGTACTCCTTGGTCGCAAGATCGAGCAGTTCTCACAGGTATTATTTTATACTTTTTCGGGCTTGGGGGACACAAATTTACGAAAAAGTTCAACCTGGAGTCTTCTTAAGTTTTTCAGACTCTCTAAAATTGAAAATGCCGAGTTTCTCCTATACTGGGCTTGTTAAAATTTCACAGTAAAGGACCTGTTCAATTGCAAACAGGAATGAACCACTCCTTCCTAGGGTTCGAATCAAAACTAGGTTGGACTCATCCGAAGGATGAGCTTATAATCAAGAATATGTTATCCTCCTCAAGCTTGTTAAAAATAAAGAGGTACTTGCCAGAAATGGTGGGGTAAAAGAGAGAAGAATGAACCTATTAGCGCTTGAGATTTCACCCTAGGCTGAGGAAGGTAAACCTTCAAGGCAACATCAAACCATTTCACCTCGTAGCTAGCCCTACGGGGTATGAGAAGGCTCTCTCTGGTCTATCTCGGCAAATTTTCAATGGGGTGAGATGACCAACAAGTTAACACTGATATTAGGCTAGTAAACTGATTAGGAAGGTTGATCTAAAGTTTTTAGGGTTTTTGGTGGCAATTGGAGGGAGTGCAATTCAGGGTGCGGGGATTGAGCTCAGGTTTTGCAGGTGGGTCTTTGGGGCAAGGTAGGAGTTTGTGCTGATGCCTTTAGCTGAGATGGATGATCAAGGAAGAAAAAAGAGAAGCTAAAGAGGGCAAACAATGACTTTGAATCCTCTCTAGACAGTGGAAAACATAAACATTAAACAAATTTGAAAGCTGAGCATGGCAAGCATGAATTCAAACTTTATCACTTCATTTGTTTAATAAGCTGCAGTAAAGAAAGAGATGGAACACATAAACACAATTACAATTACAATAAGAGAACACACCATCAACACAAGAGTCCACAAGAATCCCAATGATGTCTGCAAAAACCCTGGTCCTCCTTTTCCTCAAATTGCAGAGATACAAGTAAAATATACAATAGGAGCTTCTCCCTCAAGAGTCCAACCATGAAAATGAGCAAGAGAAGGCATAATATAGATGATCTAACTCCTTTCCCCACCTCTAGGGGTCGAGATCAGCTTCCTAGGAGCAGTTTGAACTAATTCTAAACTGAGCACTAGATAATAGGCAGTCAAAACAACTTGCCTCTAAAACTTAGGTAATCTATCCATGCATTAAATATTCACTATTTACATCAAAGAAACTTCTAGAAGTGTCAAAGGAGAGTAAATGTATCCATGTGCCATGAAAATTACCCAACAATCCATCATTTACATACATCAAAAGTCAACCAAAGTAAAAACAGTGTTTTGCAGACCGAAATAGTCAAAATGGTGAAATTTCCCTGAGTGGTCGCGCCCCTCCCTTGGAGTGGTCGTGCACATTGGCAGCTGTGTTTGAAGGCCTTCCTTGTGTCCAAATCAGGTGCAAGATAGCTTGTTGGAAATTTCTATGAGTCTAATTTCCAACCCCACTGGAATTTCTGAATTTGGAGTTGATTTGACCCCTCAAAAGTCATTTCTCCCAAGGTAGCTTTCTGCAACTCAAAAAAGGGGCAAAAAGTCAAAATTTGCATGTATTTTGAGCTTTTGGAAGTCCAAATCTCCATAAAATTTGAAGTCCATCCATAGGCAAGTGTATTTTTGCATGAAAATTCCAAAAATGTAGAGTTTTCCCCGTTCTGAGCTGTCCCCACGAGTGGTCGCGCGCGGGGTGAGACCACTCCAATGGCCAAAACCTGTAAAATTCTCAAAAATGCCAAAAATGCCTCAAAACTCTCAAAATTTCTTGGGTTTGCTGCTAGGAGGATGCTAATGAGTATCATGGTGAGTGAGAGAGGCCTCAGCCAAGATACGGAGGGGATTTGGCCTTTTTCTCCGTTTTAGTGCCTCGGTCAAACTCCTTGGATCCGGCGATTGTAATTTTGGCATTTCTCTAAAACCATGACACCTGTGCAAAAAGTGAAGGAGGTTTTTCTTCTTTGGCATGTTATGGACAAAAAACTCTCTCAGATTTCCAAAATTCCTCTTTTATTGCTCTGAAACATCATTTGAGTGCGACTTGTCCCGATGTGTGAAGCAAGGAATTTTGTCGAAATGGAGCGAGATGAAGGGGATAGGGGGCTTCTAAATTCTTGGGGAAATTTGTGGGAGTGGGGAGGGATGTTAGGAAGCAGGAGAAAGTGGAATCTCAGAGATTGAGTGAGGGGAAGGGGTCGAAAAGGGAAAAACACAGGCCAAACCTAGAAAATTGCCAGGTTGTAGCTAGAAACTAGGGTTTGTGCAAAAATGAGGAATTTGGCGGATCTAAGGGATGGGAAGTGTTTGATAAGGTACTTTAGGGATAGGGAAAGGTGTATGAACATCAGGAAACAAGTTTTTCCGGTGATTTGACCATCCAAGAGAAATTGCCTTCAAAACCCTAGGAGAGGGAAATGACCTTGCCTAGGTGCAACTGAAGCATGAACAAGGTGTGAAATGACTCATTAGACACTGACATAATAATGAAAACCCTATGAATGATGATAAACTCAGCTGAATGGTGACATGGACTGACATTTGGGCAAACCCTAGACCTAATGCCTAGTGACCAAATTTTGCTTGAAAACTCTTTGAAATGACAAAATTTGACCTTGACACTCTGAGATCACTTTGTAAGAGCATATTTGATCACTGTAGGAAGGCTGGAAATACTGACACTAACATTGGCTCCAATGGGGATGGTATCTCCTTGGAGGTGCCAAGAACCTTAGACATCTGGGAGAGCAGACCAGTGCTTGCAACCATTGGGCGATGGAGTCAAAAATTCAAGCTGAAATGCATGACTAAAAACTGATGAGTTGACAACACAGATTGACTCTCACTCAACTAAAAACTGACTCGATACTTAAACACAACCGACAAACTAGAAAGATGCTCAAAAGGGAGCTTATTCATCACAACCTACTCTAACAGTTTCATTCATCACCTGATCAAGTGAAATGAAACAACCAATGCAACCAAGTAAGTGTCCCATCTGCTGTTCGAATTCTCCACAGGTGCTTGCTTATGAACCACAAGAGAGAACTACTGAAAGGCAACTCCCATGACAACTTAGAAATAGACCCATTGAATGATATGAAGTCTCTATCCGCCTCCAAAAACACTGCATAAGGATCTTGAAATTCAAGCACACTGGAACTTAGCTCATCCAATGGATTACTTCTCTTTTCCTCATACCATGAATGCAAACTTTGATTTGAGCCTTGTGATGAGACCTCCATTGAAAATGACAAAGAAACCGGCTGCCGGATCAAATTCATATCAGCACATGTTTCAAGCTCACATGTAGACAATGGAGAAAAACTTTGACTGCAAACCTCATCCAAAACATCAGCTATTGGATCATGAAAAACTTGAAAAGACTGCTGCAATCCCATTTCTATTGGTTCCATTGTGATTACATGATTGCCTACATGCTGCTCATCTTGTTCTTGAGAGATTTTACGAGAATTCTGCCTTATAAACTGAAATGCTTCGAAACAAAAGGGCATAGAATCTTCCTGCATCATCAAATCATGTATGTCGGCTGCCATACCTTCATCTATAATCTGCCCTTCAAGTTCATTTGGTGGCTGCAAATCTGATGCTACAGGCTGCTCAAGAATTTTGTTATCTGTCTCATCCTCAACATTAAATGATTTACTATGCAATCTACCCTTCAAATACTGAAATGATTCAAAACAGAATGGTAGGGAACCTTCTTGTATCATTTGATCGAATATGTCAACTTCCATGCCTTCATCTGCAACTTGACAACCAATGGCATTTGGGGACTGCAAATCTGAATATGTAAAGTCTGGAGCAAGGTTTTTATTGCCTTCAAGATGGTCTAGATCAAGACTTGTTGACAGCTGATTTCTAATTTCATGGAAGTTGTCTCTAATGAACTGACATGAATCAAAACAAAAAGGCAATGATCCATCACTTACTTCAAACTGTGCTGCACTTTCCTCGTCAATGTCATAGCTGATATGTGATGGCTGAACATTGTATTCAAGCTGCTGAAAATGAACTTTTTCCTTCCACAAACTAGCTGCTTGTTTGATTGCAAAATTAGCCTCTGTTTGGAGAACATAATCATCATCATACTGATCAAAACGAGGCAAATCATCACTATAAAACACATCATCAAGCATGCATGTCATATCAATAGATCTCTCTTCTCCAAGGTGATCTACAAAACAATCATTACCAGATCTATGACAACTAGGGTAAGAAACAAAATGTTTTGGATCAGCAACTTGTTCTTCTTCAATCAGCGAGCCATGATCTTGAACATCATAATCATTCCTTGCATTGATCTTGTCCATCATCTTTTCCATGGCACTTACCAAAATGTCAAGCTTTACCTCTAGAGATGTTGATTTTTCCGAATCTATGCTTTTCATCTCTTCTTCCTTCATTCTTGCCCTTCGGATCAGCAGATGCGCCTCTACACTTACTGCACTGTTTTGCATCTCGTGAAGTGTTGCAATATCCCTTTCTCTCAGCTGAAACTCCATATCCAGATCAAAGGCACCCGGATAGTGCAAGAGAGCAGATCTAGGAGAAGGTCTTATATCAACTGGGATTGAATAATAAACTTGATTAAATCTGGCTGAAAATTGTTGTACTGTCTCCCCTGGCAGTCTTTTCAGCTGGTTATACTCTTCTACAATCAAGAGAAGGTTCTGCCCGATCATCCATCTATCGAGAAAAACTTTGACGAACTGCTGGAAATCTGAGATGCTTGCATCAGGCAGGGCTTTGAACCAACTCTTCACTTTGGCTTGCAAAGAAAGAGAAAAAAGCCTTATACTAACATCTTCTTCATCAACTTCAAAAAGATCTAGAAAATTCTCAAAATTCTGGACATGTTGCTCAGCGTTGACATTCTTACATTCACCATCAAACATCGGCAAGTATAGATCATAGTTTTTGGGGAAAGGATGAAGAAAAGAAGGTAAAACAAGAGGTTTATACCGATCTGGAATTTTACAAGGTAAAGGGGTATGTACAGAAGGTATAGGATCAGTCTTGGTCTCTTGAGGTTCATCACAAAATTCGGAAAAAGGATCTTGATCAAGCTCAAAAGCATGCAAATCTTTAGTATTCACAATCTTCAAAGGGAAAGAATCAACGGCAGGGCGAGGATCTTTTCTCAAGTACAATATACTTTGCAAAGCCTTCTTGACATTCGTGGGAAAAGAGAAGAAATAATTTATGACAAAGAACAAAATGCCTTGGATGAAATTCCAACTTGAGTACCTGATCTGTCCATGTTGTCCTTTCATTTTTCTGCTGGTCGGGATCATCCTCCAGTGGAGTCTTTGGATCTGATCTTCAAAACTGATTTAGAGTCGCCAAGTGAATGATTTCAGCCTTTCAAGTGTTTGATTGTTGTTCACCATCAACAATTAGATCTGAACTTGATACATGTACTGGGGTAAAATGCAAATGAAGTGATGTATTCACAAGCTCACGGAGATTGACTGAAGCAGCATTTATCTACTAGCGCTGATGTAAAACAAGAGCGTTTTCGAAGGCTACCTGGCGTAACTTCAGGCTCCGTCTAAGACTTATGAAATAACACGTCAATGAGAAAAGGATTAGATGTTGTCCCCAGTATGGTCGCCAATATGTTAGCGCTTGAGATTTCACCCTAGGCTGAGGAAGGTAAACCTTCAAGGCAACATCAACCATTTCACCTCGTAGCTAGCCCTACGGGGTATGAGAAGGCTCTCTCCGGTCTATCTCGGAAAATTTTCAATGGAGTGAGATGACCAACAAGTTAACACTGATATTAGGCTAGTAAACTGATTAGGAAGGTTGATCTAAAGTTTTTAGGGTTTTTGGTGGCAATTGGAGGGAGTGCAATTCAGGGTGCGGGGATTGAGCTCAGGTTTTGCAGGTGGGTCTTTGGGGCAAGGTAGGAGTTTGTGCTGATGCCTTTAGCTGAGATGGATGATCAAGGAAGAAAAAATAGAAGCTAAAGAGGGCAAACAATGACTTTGAATCCTCTCTAGACAGTGGAAAACATAAACATTAAACAAATTTGAAAGCTGAGCATGGCAAGCATGAATTCAAACTTTATCACTTCATTTGTTTAATAAGCTGCAGTAAAGAAAGAGATGGAACACATAAACACAATTACAATTACAATAAGAGAACACACCATCAACACAAGAGTCCACAAGAATCCCAATGATGTCTACAAAAACCCTGGTCCTCCTTTTCCTCAAATTGCAGAGATACAAGTAAAATATACAATAGAGCTTCTCCCTCAAGAGTCCAACCATGAAAATGAGCAAGAGAAGGCATAATATAGATCATCTAACTCCTTTCCCCACCTCTAGGGGTCGAGCTCAGCTTCCTAGGAGCAGTTTGAACTAATTCTAAACTGAGCACTAGATAATAGGCAGTCAAAACAACTTGCCTCTAAAACTTAGGTAATCTATCCATGCATTAAATATTCACTATTTACATCAAAGAAACTTCTAGAAGTGTCAAAGGAGAGTAAATGTATCCATGTGCCATGAAAATTACCCAACAATCCATCATTTACATACATCAAAAGTCAACCAAAGTAAAAACAGTGTTTTGCAGGCCGAAATAGTCAAAATGGTGAAATTTCCCTGAGTGGTCGCGCCCCTCCCTTGGAGTGGTCGTGCACATTGGCAGCTGTGTTTGAAGGCCTTCCTTGTGTCCAAATCAGGTGCAAGATAGCTTGTTGGAAATTTCTATGAGTCTAATTTCCAACCCCACTGGAATTTCTGAATTTGGAGTTGATTTGACCCCTCAAAAGTCATTTCTCCCAAGGTAGCTTTCTGCAACTCAAAAAAGGGGTAGAAAGTCAAAATTTGCATGTATTTTGAGCTTTTGGAAGTCCAAATCTCCATAAAATTTGAATTCCATCCATAGGCAAGTGTATTTTTGCATGAAAATTCCAAAAATGTAGAGTTTTCCCCGTTCTGAGCTGTCCCCACGAGTGGTCGCGCGCGGGGTGAGACCACTCCAATGGCCAAAACCTGTAAAATTCTCAAAAATGCCAAAAATGCCTCAAAACTCTCAAAATTTCTTGGGTTTGCTGCTAGGAGGATGCTAATGAGTATCATGGTGAGTGAGAGAGGCCTCAGCCAAGATACGGAGGGGATTTGGCCTTTTTCTCCGTTTTAGTGCCTCGGTCAAACTCCTTGGATCCGGCGATTGTAATTTTGGCATTTCTCTAAAACCATGACACCTGTGCAAAATGTGAAGGAGGTTTTTCTTCTTTGGCATGTTATGGACAAAAACCTCTCTCAGATTTCTAAAATTCCTCTTTTATTGCTCTGAAACATCATTTGAGTGCGACTTGTCCCGATGTGTGAAGCAAGGAATTTTGTCGAAATGGAGCGAGATGAAGGGGATAAGGGGCTTCTAAATTCTTGGGGAAATTTGTGGGAGTGGGGAGGGATGTTAGGAAGCAGGATAAAGTGGAATCTCAGAGATTGAGCGAGGAGAAGGGGTCGAAAAGGGAAAAACACAGGTCAAACCTAGAAAATTGCCAGGTTGTAGCTAGAAACTAGGGTTTGTGTAAAAATGAGGAATTTGGTGGATCTAAGGGATGGGAAGTGTTTGATAAGGTACTTTAGGGATAGGGAAAGGTGTATGAACATCAGGAAACAAGTTTTGCCGGTGATTTGACCATCCAAGAGAAATTGCCTTCAAAACCCTAGGAGAGGGAAATGACCTTGCCTAGGTGCAACTGAAGCATGAACAAGGTGTGAAATGACTCATTAGACACTGACATAATAATGACAACCCTATGAATGATGATAAACTCAGCTGAATGGTGACATGGACTGACATTTGGGCAAACCCTAGACCTAATGCCTAGTGACCAAATTTTGCTTGAAAACTCTTTGAAATGACAAAATTTGACCTTGACACTCTGAGATCACTTTGTAAGAGCATATTTGATCACTGTAGGAAGGTTGGAAAGACTGACACTAACAGAACCGATTTGTCATCCTTTGTTACAGAAGAACCTTATCACCGCTCTTGGACACGACACTTTCCGTTCACCTGGTTTGGGAAATCCTTTGCCTTAAAAGTTGATCAAACCACTTTGAAAGTCTTCAACCGTTTCCAGGTATTAACTTTAGGTCAATCGTCACCAAACCATCTGTCATGTCGTTATGTGTTCAAGAGGTCTCTGCAAATAAACCATTCATATGCAAAATAATTGTCATCCATTTGACCATCCCTGAGTCAGTGCTTACAGCAACATTTCTTCAACTTGAACAATGATTTCGTGTTGTGGGCTTGCCTGCAACGGGTTGATTTCTATCGACATCAGCACATTATCTGGAAAGATGACTTAGAAATCGACAGTACCTTGAAGTCTGCATGCATCAATGGCAGGTTTCTCACCTTTGACGACAGTTTACATCATTAACTTTTGATTAGATGATTCCGTGACGTGTTCGACATCAACTCATTTTCTCACATTTCATGGATTGTACTGGGTACTTTGAGAACCATTGACATCACTGGTGGTCTCTCTCACACTTGTTAACGGTTTACATCATTGACTGGTAATCAAGTGGTTTCTACCATGCTCGACATCAACTCATTTATTCGCATGGCTAGAATCGTACCAATTCGGGAAGTAGAAATGAAGACCCTGGATCTAGTTCCCACCATCCAGGTTGCGAGGAGTTTTGTATTCATTATACAGTAGACCAATTATAAACAGATGGCTGCGTCCATACTGTGTCTACGCAAGTCTATGATTATGATGTACTGTAAGATCATTCCTGTATCAGAGTAGTTAGTCTGTTAGTTAAAGTTTTGATCCGAGTATGGGAATGCCTACCTCAGCAATGATATAATCTTATACATGTATTTTGTGTTGCAAATTGCAGGTTTTGACCAGGCTCTCCACGAGATAATCCTTGAAATGTTAAAGCGCTTCACCCTTCCTAGATAATACAAAACCCTAATCTACTACAGGCTTCGCACTTTAGGGGGCAATCTGTTACACTAAAAAATGTCACCATGGCTATTTACAGTTAGTATGGCTCTATCAACAGTCATGCTATCCTCCTGGGCAAGTCTTATGCCTCTGCTCTTGTTGTTGGGAAAAGTATCCAATACGGAATGACCCTATCCCACTCTAAGGGTGATAGTACCTCAGAAACAATCAAAGCAAAGCTATTTGAGATTACTTCTTTATGAGATGTAAGAGAGGGGAGAAAGAGATCCACTAACCGATGTCTTCCGCTAATGATTGATCCAATCTTCTCTCTTTGCTACTTGCTCCCAGCTCCTTGCTCTTTTACTGGCCCAGCTACACCAAGATCCTGCAAAATGACAAGAGAGGGAAACTACAAGAAGCATACATTCATAATTGATTCAAGGATTAGAATAAATCAAATACACAAGCATAACAATACACCATTGAGACACATGCATATAGAAGAACCTCAAATGCTTTATTAATGGAAGAAGTAAAGTTCAGGAAGTGATACAACCATAAAAGGCCCAATCCAGCATCACCTCCCAGCAGAACGAAATCTCCTCTTCACCTCCTTCAAAGAAAATCACCCAATAGTTCTATACTCAAACCAACAGCACTTCCTTACATTCACAAGATTCCCGCCTCCTTAGACCTCATGAGAGAGCTCTATATATAGGAGTTTTGGAGAAAGGATGAGTCAGTTTGAGGCTGGCATGAAGCTGACTAGTGTCCTCTCCCACTTCAGTTATTCTTCAGTTCTTGAGTCCACTTGGAGGTTCTTGCTTCCACTTGGAGATCTAGACCCTCTTACTCATCACCAGTCGAATTCCCTGATCCAAGTGTCATTTTGGAAGCTTTCTGGGCATTGACACCTTGAGGAATGACTGTGCCACTTGGCCAAACTCGCCCAGCACAGGTAGCCTTCTTTGCAGTTGACATTCAGCGCAGGTACACAGTGGAGCAGTTGACATTCAGCGCAGATGCTCAGTGTAGCAGTTGACATGATCCAGAATTAGCTTGTTTTTGAGTGTTTTTAGGTGGAGAACTGATATTCAGTGCTGTGGTTTGCTGACCTTGTTCCTCTAGGGGTAGGAACAACATGTTTAGGGACTTTGGATCCCTTAGATTATTGACATTTCATGCTTCATGTTGTAAGGCACAAAAATGTCTATAACAGTTGCCCCCTAAAGTATGAGGTCGTTTATCGGGTGAAATGCTTTATCAGGAGGATCCGATGTTCATTCAATCGCTTGAGAGGTGACCTATTATAAAATACAATACAATACATTATTTTTCATTCTGCTTTCATGATCTAGCTGAGGCGGGCATTCCCATGCTCAGATTTATAAATTCATTTTGGTACATAGAACAGACAATCGTCTGATGATAGACTGATAATTCTTTGCTGAAATTATCATCCTTTGAGTAGGATGATCATCTGCTGCAATGATGTACATGTCAAATGTCTTTATATTTCCTGAATATATATCGCAGCCCGGATGGATGAACTAGATCCGGGGTCTTCAAACTCGTTCGATCTTCACTCTAAGTACAAGTCGATCCATGTGAGAATTGCGCTGAAGTTGAACATGGAAAGACATCACTTGATTACCGGTCAATGATGTAAACCGTTAACAAGCGCGAGAGGAATCACCGATAATGATAATGACCCTCAAGGTACTGCAGTACAATTCACGTGGTGTGAATAAAGGACTTGGCGTCGAACACCACGCAAAATCTTCTGGTCGAAGGTCATTGATGTATACCTATCGCCGGAAGTGAGAAACTTGCCATTGAGGCATGAAAGCTTCAAAGTACTGAGGGGGGTGTTCCTAGATCAACTTCTTGGATAATGAGTTGAAGTCGACAAGAAGCGATCCGTTAAAGGAGGGCCTTAATGAATCCCACATCAGTGACACGGAACGGAGTTAATGATTTTAGTGGAGGTGAAAACAATCTGTGACATATGACTCAGGGTGGCGATCATGGATGGATGAAGGATAATGTATGGCAGTGGATGGGACACAGTTGACTCTTTCTGAACGACATCTCTTGAACATATAACGACACTGATGCGATGGATCGGTAGCATTACCCCAAATGTGGATGGTTTGGCGAGACCATGGTGATGAGACCGGTGAATGAAACAACCCAACCCGATGTGATACGGAGGAAAAGTGTCATGTTCAAGAGCGACTTGCTACCATTAAAGCTTTGAGGTTCTCCCAATTTTTCCCCAGTCATTTCTGACCAATACCTCTTTATTTTTGTCAAGCTTGAGGAGGATAACATATGCTTGTTCTATAACCTGCCCTTCGGGCAAGCCCATCGCTATGTTTTAACGAGCCTAGCGATAGGGAAACTCGTTCTCGTCTAAAGACAAGTTTGTCGCTATTTAATCATTTTAACGAGTCTAACGACAAGGAAAACTCGGTCCTTTTCATTTTTAGAGAGTCTGAAAAGGTACATAAAGTTAACTCCAAAATTCATTTTTCGTCATCTAATCCCTTAAGTCCGAAAAAGTATAAAACAATACAGAAGGGATGAGTTTTCGATAATTTTAACGAGCCGAATAAAACAAGCGCTCGACCTTTTTGTGCAATAATCCCTCAGGTCCAAAAAGATTAAAATCTAGAGGAG
This sequence comes from Pinus tabuliformis, assembly GCA_031772625.1. Classification (NCBI taxonomy): domain Eukaryota; kingdom Viridiplantae; phylum Streptophyta; class Pinopsida; order Pinales; family Pinaceae; genus Pinus; species Pinus tabuliformis. Next base: position 393,941,337 of record CM062817.1, read on the forward strand.
GGATAGCTCTTCCGGTCCTTTTAACGAGCTGGAAGGCCAAAACTCGGCAAACTTTTCATATTTTACGAGTCAGTTGAAAAGAGCTTAAAGAAGACTCGTCTTTTGAGGAACGAGTGATAAACAGGGATAGCAGCAGATTCCAGGTACAGGTTGGAATTTTCCAATCACGGCAGTGTCACAAGGATGGCTAGGTGAAATCACTCTAGCTGTTCCTCAAAATGGGTAAACAATCATATGGAGGTGAACGATCGGCCAAATGAAAGTGGAGGTGGCAGGTGCAACACACGACCAAGGCTTTTTATGGCTGATAAAATTACGATCACAGTGGTTATTTACCGGGATAGGTTCATTTTTTAACGAGCTTGAATGTGCCAAAACATTTCTCAATCTTATGTTTATTTTTTAACGAGCATGAACTATGTGCTAAAACTGCTCGGATCTCGCTTTTCTATTTTTTAACGAGCATAAATTCCGCGGTAAAACTGCTCGATCTTATGTTTATTTTTTAACGAGCATGAACTATGTGCTAAAATTGCTCGATTTTATTTTGCATGCCCCCAGCATAATAATGCCAACGAGGCGCATGCCCCCTGGACTTCAGGGGGTCGTTTCATTTTTTAATGAGGTTGACACAAATAGGAACTATCCTCAACTCTTTATTTCATTTTTTAACGAGGTTGACATGAGATGGGAACTATCCTCGAAGTTTTAGATCCATTAAAAATAGAAGGTTTCATATTCCACTGTGGCCATTTCCACCAAATTACTCGGAGGCGGTAAGGCAAAAGTACCCATTAAAGTAGGGTCTTTTAGGAAAATGACTCCGATATTTTGGAGAGGATGATTGCTTCTATGGATCTTTGGAATGCTTCCTGTAATGAATGGTGGCACAACTTCTGCCGAAGTTGTCGTCGAACTGCTTGGTTGATCTTTTCCCTTGCTGTTTGACAACTGCGGATTCCCGCAATCTTTGTTCCTTGTCGAAATCAAAGCATCATTCTGTTGCTTGGAAGTCGACAACATTAGCACCTGGCATGGGGAATCATTCCCACTATCAACCAGATTTTGACCTGGATTCGGAAACGGATCAGTTAACACAGCTGGGGTTTGTGAATTCTTTAAGAATCTTTTTAGCTCAGCTTTGTATGGACAGTCTGCTGTCCAATGATCCCCATCACATATAAAACATGGACTTTTTGGTTTTCCTTTCCTAGGAGAGTTCGAAGAATTCTTTCCAGGAGATGATTCACCCTGTTTCTTCTTCTTCTCTTTGTTTTGTTTCTTCTTGCTTCCTGGTTGACTGGTTTCTTTGCCTTTATCTGCTGATACGGCATTTACTTCCGAAGCAAGAATTTCTTCTTTTGCATTTTGATCCGAATTCTTACGGGCTTTCTTTGACGAAGCCTTTATCGATTTCGCGTTTGCCGTGCCAATCACGCCATCACCGGCATGAGAGTCACTATTTGATTTAGGAGGAGGAGGAATTGAAAATTCTGGTCTAGGGGCGTCGGGTATTTTGTCGTAGAGCATGCCGGACTGAGTATAAACTAAGTCCAAATACTGTGCACGAGCAATAACTTGTTCCTCTGTTACGACTCCGCCCTTGGCCACATCTTCAGTAATAGCAGGAAGTAACGACTTTATAAACCATTCAGCTAATAACTGATCGGGAACGTATGTTTTCACCATCCTACGACGACGACGCCACTCATGTATATGATCAGATATATGAGTGGCAGTTGTCTGCTTGAAGTTGGTTAGTATTTCTGTTCCCGTTTCATACCTTATCGGTAATTGAAAATGCGTTAAGAAAGTCGTGGCTAGGGAACTAAAATTATCGAAAGAGGCTCTTGGCAATTCAATATACCATTTAGCCACTGGACCTGTCAATGTCCTTTGAAAGAGGCGAAGCCTTATCGAATCATCGTTTAGAGTGTTCGGTGAACACCATAGATGAAAAGTCATCACGTGATTTGATGGGTCTTCACCTGGATTTCCATTGAATTTAGGAATGTCAGATGGAAGTTTATGAGGAATCGCTGGCCACCAAGGGGCATAAGCAATCAGATCGTTGGTTAACCGGTGTAAATCGGGTAACTCTAAAGTTGCCACGAATGGTAACTGTTGATTCAGGTTAGGCGAAGCATAACCAGGGTACAATGGAATCGCTTGAGCAGTGGGCCTTTGCATACCAGCATAATGTAATTGATGTTGGTATGACTGATACGGTTGGTGGACTGGACCACTGTAAAGCGGTTGGTTTTGACCGTTTTGGATATACGGTTGTCCACTGTTCGAAAAGATCTACTGCTCAGAACCTTGGTATACTTGCTGGAATTGTGGTTGTTGGTATTGCACTAGCCATGGTTGTGAAGCCATGTTCTGTTGTGCTATGCTAACCGTTGGACCGAGGTGTAGGGTAATTGTACCCATTTGTACCTGTGTCGCCCCACCATTTGGCGATTGTGGTTGTGACCCATGGTCAAGGGGTTGTTGCATTACAACCTGAGAAATCTGAGGTTGACATGCAACAGGCATCGCTTGAACTTGTGACACTGTTACAATAGCCGGTGTGGTTGGGATGTTCGTCATAGGTACACACTGTTGCATAGAATATACAACCCTTGGTTGTTGAGGTAGCATAGGTACCCAACTACTTGATGCAATTCCAGTATAACCTGAATACTGTTGAGAACCGCCGTATGGATATCCTCTCGGAGGAGGTAATGAAAGGGCATACTGCCCCCCATACGGTAGCAATCCGGAACTCAGAGGGATTGTTAGTCCTTGAGGACTGGATGGCCCAAATTGACGTCCATGAGGATCAATCTGTCGAGTTTCAATGTAAGAGTTGCCGGATACTACTCCGGATGAACAAACTGGAACAGACCATACTGTCGAAATAGTCCCTTGGTGGACCCCTTCTAGCGGTTGTGAGCTAGTTGGGACAGCTGGTATGCCGGCAAACATCGTCGGAGTGACGGGAGGGGCTTCTGCTGTCGCTGTGTCATTTGACATAGTCCTAGATGATGACGGTTGTTCAGACATCTTAAGTCTATCCAATAAATTGCCTAGCGATTCTACAGGAACTTCCACTTGTGGTGGATTAACTTCTGATGAAGGAAATAGGGTGACCCCGACTCCAAAATGAGTTGGAGTACTTGCTTGCGATTCCTCTGCAATTTCCTCTATCGCAATCAAACTCGGTGGAAGAGGAAGACCGTCAGGTCCGTAAAATATTTCTGGTGCCGAAGAAGTGGTCGTTTCGACAGCGACAGTTGTTTGAGGAACAAAACTCTCTGGACCGGTTACAGATGGAACTGGTTCAGTTATACAAGTATTTGCCCCCAGACTAGAATCAGTATTACTGTCCTTCCGTGGCTATTGAACTTCTTCTATAGAGGCAGGGTTTCCAGAAATGTTTGGAGTAACCGGAACCTCAGATGCAGTTGGAACACTTGTTCTAACTTTTATAGGAGATTTTGAACCGGTTAAACGAGTTCGCTTTGTCCGTACTGTTTTCGATTCCGGAGACAAAGACGGTTGACTCGTAAGCCTCCACGAACGACGGGGTTTCAATTGACTTTCTTCCACGATTGCGGATTACTCGATCAACCAAAATATTAAAAGGGGAAATTTGTGTTTCCGAATTGAATGAATTTTATTAGACGCTTTTAGACACAACTTGCTTTTTCACTTTTTAAGAGTCGAGAAAAAGCTAAAGATGACTCTAGTCTCCTTCGATGTTTTAACGAGCCCGAAGTGAAAAATTCTTGAACGGACTTTTTCAGTTATAGAGTTTGAAAAAGGCCAAAAAAAACTGCTCTGGAGATCTAAGCAGAGGGTGTGCCAAACCTTTCGCAAAACCACAGAATACGTTTTACGGTACGAGTGGTCGATCTTCGTGAATGCTATGTTCACTGCATTGCGATCAGTAGGGCGGCCGACACGGCTTCCTATGGATAAAGGCTTTGTTCCTATAGGGGTCTCCAAATATATACGCGACGGTACGTGGGAGCACAAGTCCGTATTAGTGCCACCGACTCTCAGGAGGAATCACCCACCTTCTTCGAGATCGACAGTCACTACGTTTAACGACACCGGAACACGTCTCTAGCTTAGACCTCTATGTGTTTGCATTATGTTTCAAAGCATTGTTAGGTTCATTCAATATATTTTAAGTTGATCTTTTTTAAAGTTTTCCTTTCAAGGTTCACCACGAGATGTTTGATACAAATTCCTAAATGCAGTCTAAGATGAGAAGCAAGCTTTTTCAATCTTTTCGACTTATGAAAATCTTAACTACTGAGGGAAAAGAAAGACATCATCTTTTCACACAGATCAAAGAGCACACACTAATGCACTTTTTCCTAAATCAACATGCAAACTTATCAAATGCAAAATGCATAATGCAAGTATTTCTTTTCTCTTTCTTAATGTTGATGTAATACAAAAAGAAAGCTGTTGTATAACTTTGAATTCAATTTCAAGTGAAAGCAAACAAGCTTATCCAAAATCAAAGGACACCTTAAGATTTACTTGTTTCGACACTAGAAATATATAAATTCAAACCATATGACGAAAGCAAAAGCTCAATCAGCTATGAACAACAAACAAACTAACTCTTAAGATCAAAACGACACTTATCACAGGTCTAGATCTAAGAGGCCACAGGAAGACTAGTTCACTTTCGTTACGGGAAACTGTAAATGATATAAGAAATACACAAAGAACAAATACAGTTTCCTTATACAACTGAGGTGGAATAGTGGCAAGGAAAGTTGGTTTCAGATAGGTACATTGACTGATAACAGGCTGCAAAAACAAGGATGAAAACAAGGCAATAAACAGCAGGGAACCCCAGTAGCACAAGGCAAAACTGGTTCAGCGCAGGTGGTACACTATCAGTTTGACATTCAGCGCAGGTAGCCCCTTCGATATCTGCGCTGAAATGCAGACTACCTTCACAGTGCCTGCACTAAAGAGATAAACTTTCGTTTTTCTCAGTTTCCGGGTCACAGATTGCTCAAAAATTCACAGTTTTTGGCCAAATCAGAAGCTATCAATCAAGTACACACTAAGGGATGAAAAGGAGGATGAAAAGCTATCACTAAGAGCTATTCAGAGTCCTTGTGGATCAGCTCTTCAAATCATAAACATGCCCAGAAACTGAGCTAGAGTAGCTGCCCTCTACTTTGCATTTGAAAGATCCAAATGCAGTTCGATTCGGTACTCCCTGTGTTTATGAAATGAATAGCAAAACACAAACAACCAACAAGATACAGTCCCCAGTGGAGTCGCCAATTTGTTGTTGGGAAAAGTATCCAATATGGAATGACCCTATCCCACTCTAAGGGTGATAGTACCTCAGCAACAATCAAATCAAAGCTATTTGAGATTACTTCTTTATGAGATGTAAGAGAGGGGAGAAAGAGATCCACTAACCGATGTCTTCCGCTAATGATTGATCCAATATTCTCTCTTTGCTGCTTGCTCCCAGCTCCTTGCTCTTTTACTGGCCCAACTACACCAAGATCCTGCAAAATGACAAGAGAGGGAAACTACAAGAAGCATACATTCATAATTGATTCAAGGATTAGAATAAATCAAATACACAAGCATAACAATAGACCATTGAGACACATGCATATAGAAGAACCTAAAATGCTTTATTAATGGAAGAAGTAAAGTTCAGGAAGTGATACAACCATAAAAGGCCCAATCTAGCATCACCTCCCAGCAGAAAGAAATCTCCTCTTCACCTCCTTCAAAGCAAATCACCCAATAGTTCTATACTCAAACCAACAACACTTCCTTACATTCACAATATTCCCGCCTCCTTAGACCTCATGAGAGAGCTCTATATATAGGAGTTTTGGAGAAAGGATGAGTCAACTTGAGGCTGGCATGACGCTGACTAGTGTCCTCTCCCACTTCAGTTATTCTTCAGTTCTTGAGTCCACTTGGAGGTTCTTGCTTCCACTTGGAGATCTAGACCCTCTTACTCATCACCAGTCGAATTCCCTGATCCAAGTGTCATTTTGGAAGCTTCCTGGGCATTGACACCTTGAGGAATGACTGTGCCACTTGGCCAAACTCGCCCAGCGCAGGTAGCCTTCTTTGCAGTTGACATTCAGCGCAGGTACACAGTGGAGCAGTTGACATTCAGCGCAGATGCTCAGTGTAGCAGTTGACATGATCTAGAATTAGCTTGTTTTTGAGTGTTTTCAGGTGGAGAACTGATATTCAGTGCTGTGGTTTGCTGACCTTGTTCCTCTAGGGGTAGGAACAACATGTTTAGGGACTTTGGATCCCTTAGATTATTGACATTTCATGCTTCATGCTGTAAGGCACAAAAATGTCTATAACAGTTCTCCATGTCAAACTCCAAAAAGAGAGAAAGTCTTAGTAAATGTGTTTATCTCTGGGTACGCAGATTCTCTCGACCTTACCTGCGTATACGCACCTAATGTTCACAAAAACTGCGTACTTGTACGCTCTGTATGTAAAGGGGCAGGTGTGTACCCCTGTAAAGGTCAAAAGGCGCAAGTTTCACTCCAAAAAAGTTACTTGTGGTCATTTCTAGAGGCTTCTAGAAGTATGTTTGACGTGTATGAAGCGCCTCTAGATGGTTCATGTATCCCTACCGAAGAGGAACTTATCCCATCAATAAGGGAGCTATCCCAACCAAAGAGGGACTTATCCCATTGATGGTCGACCTGAATAACTTCCTCTAGAGCACTATAAATACAGGCATTGGGCCAGAAGGAGGGGAGGTTAAAAGCTAAACATTTCTAAGGGTAGATGCTGCTGGAATTAGGACTCCCATTTAGAAGCTTGTGAGGAGAGATTACCATCTTTGCTTGTTCTATTTGGAAGTGGGTGAGCTTTGTCAAAGTAAAGGAGAACTCTTGATGGACCCTAGGAGGGACTTGCACAACACCAAGGCTCAGGTTGTAATTGTTCCTTTTGTTTCCTATTAATGCAAATGAGTCCATTCTTCTCAATAACTTGTTATTTATGAGTTGTTTCATGTACTCCTTGGTCTATATGTTAAATATGTTTTATTTTATGAGATTATCAAGTGCTATTTAATCGTTTGATTGTTAGTGAATGCAGGTTTCGAAGTGAAGGAGGAGCTCATCTGGATCAGCGAGGCTAGACTGCTACAACAGCGTTGGACTACAGGTAGGACCTAAACACTTGATTTCTCGTATAGTAAATGCATGTTTAGAGGAGGATTGCTCTTGTTTGTCTTGTTTGTCACTAGAGAGTCTTAGGCTCCTAGGGAGGTTGGTTGTGTCCGCACTATCGACTCTTTCCGCCTGACAATCACCCACTGCTCTTGCTCCTTCAATACCTATGGTTACTCCATGCACACACCCCATTGGAATTATCTTTTGCTCATTCGCCATGAATGGGAAACCATTGCAACTTAGGATTTCCCATACATTCCCAAGTCTAATTTGGTAATACATTAGAATTACATCCCAATTCTAGGATGACCTGATCCATTTCGAAATCACTAATCTATGTTGTCGGCCGCATCTCTCTACCCATTCTCTTCTTGTTTTGATTTACCTTATTGACTGCACGTGTCTTGGGGATGACTTATCCTTGTTGGCATAGTTATCTATTAGCTCTTGCAGTCCCTCTACTACGTTTTGATCCCATAGTTCCTTCATATAGGTATGCATAAATAATTTCAACACTATGGGATTTTATGCTTGGGTTCCAGTAGCATCTTTAGGTTTCTCCCCTTGCAAGGCTACCAACATCGGGTTCTGGGATTCAAAACCACCCAGACTCATAACATTATTTATGGCCTCCATGAATGTCTACTTTCCTTTACGTAAACCAAATCGAGTATTCTTCTCACCAGCCTTCTGGAACAGTGACTCTGATTCTGGATGTTTGCCTTCAACCTTGTCCTCACCAGTGGCTACACTGCTTCATGTGACTATGTTGATACTGGGATTATCTTCGCGTGGCTTAGATCTGATCATTTGGATATTTTGCATTGGTTGCTAGATCTTCTTCTCTTGCATATTTTCTTTTAAGACTGGGAAACCTTCTATAACATAATAAAATTGTCATCAGCGCTGACATGACGGGTGCATTGGTGTTGGATTAAGTGGTCCTGACCCAGGATTCGGAGTTAGTTTTGCAAGCCAACAAAACCCTACACCATTGGCCCTTTCGACAGCAACCTATGTAACATAGGTTGCAATTTCACCCGAAGCAGTATTGGGGGATGCAAGAACCAAGTTTCTACATCCAGAGACTAGTGTGATGTCTCTTAGTGCCTTAGATATGCTTTCGTGCAGATTCAGCATTCCGATAGATTTAAAACTCCTAATTCGTCCCTAGGTACCTTCAATTATTCTTGGGACCAGCCAATTATGTTAATCAGGACTTAATAGGATATGTCTACTACTTTCATGCAACTGAACAGGTCTTCTAGGGCTTATGATATCTAGATCTGATGTCGTGCAGACCTATCTTCCCTATTTGAAACTAACCCTAAATAGATTTATATCTTCATGAATATAATTCAATCACATTATTAGGCATAACATGTTCAAGTAACCAAATTATCGCAGATAAAACACGTTGAATTACGGAAACAATAGTGAAAGTGACATAACAATTAAATAGACAGATGCAAGTACTTCCAACCCAAAATCAGTCTTTATTAATCAGAATCGTTCTAGAATAGACTTGAACTACATTGTGCACTCAGCTATAGGGGTCCACACACTCAGTTGTGGACTCTTCCAGGCCTCCCCACACTCAGCTGTGGAGCCTTTCCTTCACTTACCAATAGAAACATACCTTCGTGTTTATTAGACCCTTAAAACATCATTCATTCCTTCATACTACTCATTATAAGTTATTTTTAAGACTCCCTATGACTCAACTACTTATAGCCTTTCTAATACAATACCATGACCCCTGGTTCATGGGCGAGTCTTCAAAACTACCTATCACTTACCCAAACAAGGGGCGAAGGCCCCTGTGACCCTAGATTAGCTACCTGCTCTGCATCCATATTTTGTGGAGACTTTACATTATTTACAAAAAATGACTAAATTAACTCAATTCTACCCGTGGGGACCCCATCCCAATAGGCCCCCAACATAAAAATCATGACTCGCCCTCGAGTCACTCAGCTAGTTTTTCCACTTTCTAGTGGATTTCACTTAATTCCTTGGTCAATGTTTGAAGCTCCGCGGTTCTCTGTTATGTTTCTTTTGTACCTCCTGGACCAATTTCTCTATGGTTGGCCCCTCCACAGCAAGTTGCATAGTCTACTAGATCTGCTACATGGCCTTCATCTTTTCAGGAATATTCTATGAAATTTGGTTGGCTTCCTCTATCTAAGGCTAAAGTCAGTCTCTTAGCAGGGACTGCTTTTTCTGTAACTCCTAGATCTGCATCTGAATCACCTTTCCTTCCTGCAAGCACGCCAAGTACTGGACTAGCGCTGATGTCCGCGCAGTCATACTGATTTCAACATATTTTTGCTGCACTTCCCTGACCTTTGTGTTCAATTGTTGTGGATTAGGATCCTCCTGAAATGTATCCCATAGGCTCATTTCCTGATCGAATAGCTGGTCACAACTGTGAACTGCGACATCTAGTGACCCATTTATTCACAGAGGCACATATTCCAAAAGCATAGTGATTTTTTCATCATCCTCGGCATCCAACTCCTCAATCCCCTAGCAAAGTTCCTCTTCATCTAGATCTAGGGGAATAAAATGTTTCTTTGGCTTGTCCATTTTTCTCTTCTGGCGCACCTCCTACAAATGCTTTCTGGCTCTACCATTCACTTCTTTTGCTTTGGAATAGAAGTAGACTGCTTTGGCCTAGGTACTTCTAGTGTGCCTTCTATGCCCACAACTTCTGAATCTAGTTCCTCAGACTTTGTGGCCTTAGAACTCATAGGCTCATATATCCTCTACAAAGAAACTCAACACAATGTATTAGAATAATGAGCAAGCCCTAGGTTCTTTAACAAAACCTCCCAATCTTCTCGGTGCATGCAAGAAATTCATAGACAATAAAGTGTTTCTCTACATTCCAATAGGACATACATATAGCAATTTTCGGATTCAAATCTGATCATTTCCTCCATAACTTTGTCATAAATGCACCTTTGGCAATATATTTTCAAAGATTTTTGCCTTAATTGCTGCCTACCCACTCCTCCTAATGGTATTTTCTTAGTCCAAATAGCTATAGTGACTCCAATGACTATTTTTGGCCTTGTATGCACAACACCTTCCTTCATGGCAAAGTGTCCTGAGCACAGCTTCATCTATTGCACCCTTGTCAATCATCGCGCAGCCTGCTTTCTACCTTGGCCCCCGAGCTGGACAGTGTAGTTTATAGTCCCGTGATCCCTTGCAACCTTCTGGAGCAATAATACTATCATGCATCCATATAGTCATTTCAAAAGGGAGATATCTCGCTTATGCATATTCAACCAGCTCCCATTCACTTTTCCTGGAAAAGGTTCATGATTCAGCTTCGCGAGCTGAACTGTACTACCCTTTGTAATTTCCTTGACAATATATTGATCCGGACTTAAACAGGAATGCAACTAAATATAGAGATAACCATATACACAAAGATGCAGTGGAAATAATACTTCGTTTCATTAATGGAAAATACTGAAATATGCTTACAACCAGAAATGGAAATAAACCAGCTAGGGCGATGGTAGCTTATCTCTTAAAAGAGATGTGGTGGCTACATGCCTCTGAATTGTCTTAGAATGAGGCTCGAAGGCCTATTTATTGTTGAGAAACAATGGAAAACCCTTAACATTCCAAAACCTATCCCTAGAAGATGAAACGCCAAACTGTGGGCCCCGTTTGGGTAAATTGGTACATCAACTTCTCGGGGTTGTAACTTTGGCATAAGATCTCCATTTGACATGTACAATAGCTCGTTACAAAGATCTATCCGAGAACTACCACTCTAGGAAGGAAAACATGGTCCATGGATCCATGTTTCCCCCATATTTCCAAAAAAATGTCGTTTCGGGCCTCAAAACGGCTCCAGAAGTTCAGGACACAAAAAGCTGCTAAAAATAGTAAGTTGTGCTACAATTAAGGAAACTAAAAATGCTGAGAGAAACAATGGTGGGGGTCAAGGTGGACTTGGAAGGTGGTGACCAATATCCACTTGGATCATTCCTCCCCCCTTAGGAAGCAATGGTCCCCATTGCGTTGAGTTCCTCCATGAGATGAGGAAACTTTCGCTGAACTTGGTCCCTGGTGAGCCACTTGCCCTGGTGAAGGAGTTAGCCTGCTTTGACAACTCAATACAGTTGGATATTTTGTTTGCGAGTGTTCCTGATCTGTGTGTCCATGATCTGATCAGTTGCAGCTTGTTCCATGCAATCTGGATTTAATTCTATGGGTGTAAGTTGTTATGCAATGTTGGATGTATCTAGTAATGGTGGAAAGTATGGCCGAAGACGGTCCACATTGAACACTGGGTGAAAGCCAAGGAATGGGGGAATACTGAGCTCAAATGCATTGTCTCCCACAGACTTAGCAATCGTGAAAGGACCATATCAGATTGGTCTCAGTTTCTGATAGGCTCCAGTAAGGCATTCCTTTTGCTGATGTAACCAATTTTTGTCGCCCACCTGAAGCTTGTGTGGTATCCTTGTGGGTGAGGAGAAGGTGTTCCTGTGTTCCATCATGACCGTATTCCTTTGTTGTTGCTGCTGCGTAGAGGAACCCTTTGTGGGGGTCATGGATGTAGCAACAATCTTCCCCTTACTTTGGGAGCGAACTATACAGAAAATAAATTTCCTAGTCTGTGAGATGAGCTTGCTGCCTTTCTTGGCAGTGATCAAAGAGGTGACGGCAGGTGGGGCTACCTCCGGTATCCTGTATAATGAATCACCCAAAGAAATGATGACATCGCGAGGCCTTGACTCATACACAGCATGACGCCTCCACAAGAATGGTTGGCCTAATAATACATCACAAACATCTAGAGGTGTAACATCACACAATACCTCGTTTCTGAAGGGCTTGATGCTGTAGGGAAGGCGGCACTGTTGGCGAACTTTGAGATCCCATCCTTCATGAATCCACCCGATACTGTATGGTTGCGGGTGTGGTGTAGTAAGTAGGCCCAACCGCTTCATGACCTCTACTGAAATGAGGTTCTTTTGGCTGCCATTGTCAACAATGAATCGCAGCGGCGAACCCTTCACCCACATCTGTGAGCAGAAAAGACGTTCCCCCTCTTCTGGATCTTCGGGCTCATTTCTCTGGATCTTGGTGGTGGCAACAGAGGCGCTAGGATCGACATCAATGATCTACTTCCCTTTGCCATTCCCCTTGTCAGGTTCTAGCTCAGGGTTGGAACATGCATCTGATTCAGAAGACTTCAACTCGGCCACCAGCGACTGCTTGGTCTGACACTCACTTGTGTTATGAGTGGGACTCTTGTGGAACTCACACCACTGATCCAGGTGGATATTGGTGGCCACCTGCCAAGTCCACCTGGACCCCCACCATTGTCTTTCTCAGCATTTTCAGTTTCCTTAATTGTAGCACAACTTACTATTTTTAGCAGTTTTTCGGGTCCTGAACTTCCGGAGCCGTTTTGAGGCCCTAAACGACGTTTTTTGGGGAAACCGGGGGCAACATGGGTCCATGGAATGGACCGATGTTGCCCGTTCCAACAATGATAGTGCTCGGATAGACCTTTCTAATGAGCTATTGTACGCGTCAAACGGAGATCATATGCCAAAGTTACGACCCCGGGAAGTTGATGAACCAACTTACCCCCAAACGGGGCCCATAGTTTGGCGTTTCATCTCCTAGGGTTAGGTTTTGGAATGTTAAGGGTTTTCCATTATTTCTCAACAATAAATAGGCCTTCGAGCCTCATTGTAACACAGTTCAGAGGCATGTAGTCATCACATCTCTTCTCAGAGATAAGCTACCATCGCCCTAGCTAGTTTGTTTCCATTTCTGGTTGTAAGCATATTTCAGTATTTTTCATTAATGAAATGAAGTATTATTTCCGCTGCATCTTTGTGTATATGGTTATCTCTGTAATTTGTTGCGTTCCTGTTTAAATCCGGATCAGTGGTATCAGAGCGGTCTGCTTTTTCTCTGTTTTTCTTTGCATGTCCCCAACAAGGTCGGGATATAAGGAGTTAGGGCTTGAATTGGTTGAACCTTTGCAAGACCAGCCTCGCAAATCCCGACGGCCTCCCATGGCGGACGAGAAGAAAGACGAGGGGGCAGGAGATCCCATCAAAATCTTGCTCGAAGAAGCCCTCGAGCGACAACGGAACGCGATGATGGACAACTTTGCCCAGATCCTTCAGCGGCTACCCAGAAGCAACGCATCGGCTTCCAGCAGCTACTCTGGAAACGCCACACCCTTTAAGGTACAAGTTAATTTTGAAATCCCCATATTCGAGGGTCAGATAGACGCAAATGCCGTAGATAAATGGTTAAATCTGCTAGAGGGTTATTTTTCTGTTCATGAATTTTCGAGTCGGGAAAATATTTTTTTTGCTCTCCTCAAAGCAGCCCCCCACGTCAAGGACTGGTGGGAAACCTACTGCGAGCAGAAGGATGAAAGTACTGGCTCACTCTTTTCAGCTGCACCCACCTAGGATTCGTTCCGGGATGCCATCAAGGAGCAGTACTACCCTGTCGGGAGCTATGAGGATGAATACATAAAGTGGACCACGCTGCGGCAGGGAAGGGACCAAGACGTGTCGGAGTTCACCAATCTTTTCCATACCCTTCGCACAAAGTTGGGTATCAAGGATTCGGAGCAACATTTGATACTCAAATATCGTGGCTGCCTGCACAAGTACATCCAGGAAGAAATACAATTCCTAAACATCCCCTCGCTCGGCGCAGCATACCGATATGCCGTCAAGGTTGAGCAGAAGTTTAAACAAAGAAGCGAGACTTTGGATCTGCGAATCCAAAGCAGGGGAAAGGTGCCCCTAAACCATAGAACAAAGGACAAAGCCAAGGCGGGACAGCCCAAGACAACCAGCCGAAGCTGCAAGCAAAGAACAGCACCGCGAAGCCGAGAAAGGACACTGGAAAATGGTGCGAGTTCCATAAGAGCTCCACTCACAACACAAGTGAGTGTCGGGCCAAGCAGTCGCTGGTGGCTGAGCTAAAGGTTTCAGAATCAGATGCATGTTCGACTCTGAGTCAGAACCCGATAAGGGGTGTGAAAAATGGAAGCAGATCATTGATGCGGACCCCAGCACCACTGTTGCTACCGTAAAGATCCAGAAAAATGAACCCGAAGATCCAGAGGAGGAGGAGCGTCTCTTCCACTCCCAGATGTGGGTAAAGGGCTCCCCGATACAGTTCATTGTTGATAGCGGGAGTCAAAAGAACCTCATTTCGGCAAAGGTCGTGAAGCAGTTGGGCTTACCGACCACAGCACATCCACAACCATACACCATTGGGTGGCTTCACCAAGGACGAGATCTTCGCGTGATCCAGCAGTGTCGCCTTCCATACAACATCAAGCCCTTCACGGATGAGGTATTGTGTGACATTGCTCCCCTTGAAGTTTGTGATGTATTACTAGGACAACCATACTTATGGAAGCGACATGCTGTGTATGAATCAAGGCCCCGTGCTGTTATTATTACATTGGGAAATAAGTTGTTCAGGATACCAGAGGTAGCACCACCTGCCGCCCTCTCTTTGATTACTGCAAAACAATGCAGTAAGATCATTTCCAAAACCAGGAAATTTGTTTTCTTGATGATACGCCCTCAAGGAAAGAAGAAGACAGTGGCCGCGGCCTCCAAACGGGGCCCCTCTGCACGACAACTACAGATGGACAAGATTGTGGAGGAGTATGAGGACATCTTCACCTCCCCGGCAGGGGCTCCTCTGCACTGTCAAGTCAAGCACTCCATCGATCTGACCCCAGGTGCGCCGCTACCCAATGGACCAATTTATCGGCGCTCCATTCTGGAGAATGATGAAATCAAGAGGCAGATTCAAGAGCTCCTGTAGAAAGGTCACATCCGTCCTAGTTTATCGCCCTGTGGGAGCCCGATCGTGTTGGTACAGAAGAAGGATGGGACGTGGAGACTCCGTATTGACTATCGGGCGCTGAACAAGATCACTGTCCGTAATAGGTACCCAATCCCGCGAATTGATGACCTCCTAGACCAACTAAAGGGGGCGAAATATTTCAGCAAGATCGACTTGAAGTCGGGATATCACCAGGTACCAATCGAACCCTCCGATGTGTGGAAGACTACCTTCAAATCCAAGGAGGGCCTCTTCGAATGGTTGGTCATGCCTTTCAGATTGACGAATGCTCCTGCAACCTTTATGAGGCTAATGGATGACATCTTGTGGCCATTCACCAACTCCTTTGTAGTAGTATACTTGGATGACATTCTGATCTTCAGCCAGAGTTGGGAAGAGCACCTCCACCACATCCGACAGGTTCTCCAAACACTGTGGCAACACCAACTATGTGCCAATTTGGAGAAATGCACTTTTGGCATGACCCAGGTTCAATATCTGGGATAGATCATTGATGAACAGGGGTGCATGTCGATCCAGCCAAGATCCAAGTCATTCGGGATTGGCCCTCTCCAACCACTCTAACAGAGCTCCGCAGCTTTCTAGGTCTTACCAACTTCTACCGCAGGTTTGTGTTGGGGTTTTCTCATATTTCTTGGCCCTTGAGTCAAGTCACCAAGGGCGGGGCGAAAGCAAAATTCTTTTGGTCTGAATCTCAACAGAAGGCATTCAGGGAGTTGAAGGATCGCCTCTGCATGGCACCAGTGCTCGCGTTACCAGATTTACAACAACCATTTGAGGTCGAGACAGATGCCTCTGACTATGCTATTGGGGCAGTCCTTACTCAACATGGACATCCAGTGGCATATCACAGTGAAACACTTTCAGACACAGTCCGGAAGTACCCCACTTATGATAAAGAGATGTATTCCATTGTACAGGTCTGCCGACAATGGAAGCATTACATTTTGGGGAAGGAAACAGTCATCCACACAGACCACCGACCTCTGCAGTTCATACAGACCCAAGGGAAATTGCAGAATGATCGCCATCAGAAGTGGTCTACATACCTGCAACAGTTTCACTTGAATATCAAGTATAAAAAGGGCAGCACCAATAATGTTGCAGATTGCCTTAGTCGACCACCGACCATGGCGCTAACCACCGTGCTCAACTCCTGTGGGCACAAGACTTCTGATTGGCCACTTCTCTACAAAAGCGACCCAGAATTTGGCCACACATACCAGACACTCTTGGAGGGTCGGCAAGTTGCAGATTTTCACCTCCAGGGTGCCCTATTATGCCACCTCAGTCACCTTTGTGTTCCTTCAAGCGAGCGTGCCAAGATGATTTGGGAAGCACACTACAGTCGGGCTGTTGGGCATTTTGGGGTCGAGAAAACAGTGGCAGTACTGCAAAATTATTTCTATTGGCCGAATCTTCGACAGGATTTTGGGAAGTGCATCTGATCATGTACTGCCTGTGCCATTGCCAAACCAGCCATTAAGAAGCACGGCCTCTATACCCCGTTGCCTACCCCTAGTCGACCTTGGGAATCCATCTCCATGGATTACATGTCAGGCCTTCCTTCCACTAAGCATGGAAATGACTGTGTTTTTGTGGTCGTCGACAGGTTCTCGAAGATGGCCATTATGGTGGCCTGCAAGAAGAATATCACAACAGAAGCCACTGCTAAACTCTTCTTTGAACGAGTGTGGGTGCACTTTGGGATCCCACAGTCTATCATCTCAGATCGGGACAGTTGGTTTCTCAGCACATTTTGGTCCAGTCTCTGGTCAATGCTGGACACCAAACTCACGAAGTCCACAGCCTTCCATCCTCAAACTGATGGCCAGACAGAGGTTGTCAATAGGATGACTGTGCACATTCTGTGCATGTATAACTCAAAGCATCCATGCACATGGGACGAGAGCCTCCCCTATGTTCAGCACAGCTACAACCGAGCTCTTCACAGCTCCACTGGCCATAGCCCCTTTCAGGTGGGTTTGGGATTCCAGCCACTATGCCCCATTGATGTGGCCATGCCACTTGCAGCTACTCACATGAATTCAGCTCATGTCCAATCCGAAACAGATAAGGCCACCAACTTCATTGAGCACATCCAACATATTCGCCAGCAGGTCCATGAAATTCTTGAGAAATCAAATGCCAAGTACAAGCAGCGACATGATCAACATCGGGTGCCACACAAGTTTCAGGTGGGCGACAAAGTCTGGTTGCATTTGCAAAAGGAACGCCTTACTGGAGCCTATCGGAAATTGAGACCACTCCGATATGGTCCTTACACCATTACTAAGGCTATGGGAGACAATGCATTTGACCTCAGCATTCCCCCATTCCTTGGCCTGCACCCAGTGTTCAATGTGGACCGCCTTCGGCCATACTTTCCACCATTGCTAGACACATCCGACATTGCAGAACAGCTCAAACCCACAGAATTAAATCCAGATTGCATGGAACAAGCTGCAACTGATCGGATCATGGACACACAGATCAAGAACACTCGCCAACAGAATATCCAACTGTATCGAGTTGTCAAAGCAGGCCAACTCCTTCAGCAGGGCAAGTGGCTCACCAAGGAACAAGTTCGCCAGAAGTTTCCTCATCTCATGGAGGAGCTCAACGCAATGGGGACCATTGCTTCCTAAGGGGGGAGGAATGATCCAGGTGGATATTTGTGGCCACCTGCCAAGTCCACCTGGACCCCCACCATTGTCTTTCTCAGCATTTTCAGTTTCCTTAATTGTAGCACAACTTACTATTTTTAGCAGTTTTTCGGGTCCTGAACTTCCGGAGCCGTTTTGAGGCCCTAAACGACGTTTTTTGGGGAAACCGAGGGCAACATGGGTCCATGGAATGGACCGATGTTTCCCATTCCAACAATGATAGTGCTCGGATAGATCTTTCTAATGAGTTATTGTACGCGTCAAACGGAGATCATATGCCAAAGTTACGACCCCGGGAAGTTGATGAACCAACTTACCCCCAAACGGGGCCCACAGTTTGGCGTTTCATCTCCTAGGGTTAGGTTTTGGAATGTTAAGGGTTTTCCATTATTTCTCAACAATAAATAGACCTTCGAGCCTCATTGTAACACAGTTCAGAGGCATGTAGCCATCACATCTCTTCTCAGAGATAAGCTACCATCGCCCTAGCTAGTTTGTTTCCATTTCTGGTTGTAAGCATATTTCAGTATTTTCCATTAATGAAATGAAGTATTATTTCCGCTGCATCTTTGTGTATATGGTTATATCTGTAATTTGTTGTGTTCCTGTTTAAATCCGGATCAACCACTTTCCTGTGTCCTTCTTTGGCTTCGTGGTGTTGTTCTTTTCTTGCAGCTTCGATGGGTTGTCTTGGGTCACCCCGCCTTGGCTTTGTCCTTTGGGTTTTGGATTTGTAGATCCAAAGTCTCACTTCTTCTGTTTGAACTTTTTCTAGATTTTGACAGTGTATTGGTACATCGTGCCGAGCGAGGAGAAGTTCAGGAACTCCATCTCTTCCTATATGTATCTGTGTAGGCAGCCACGGTATTTGAGTACCAGACGCAGCTCAGAATATTTGATACCCAATTGTGTGCGAAGGGTATGAAAAATGTTTGTAAACTCCGGAACATCTTGGTCTCGTCCTTGCTGCAGTGTGGTCCATCTGATGTATTTATCCTCGTAGATTTTGACAGGGTAGTACTGCTCCTTGATGACATTCTGGAATGAATCCCAAGTGGGTGCGGCTAAAAATAGTGAGCTTGTACTTTTATTCTTCTGCTTGCAGTAGGTTTCCCACCAGTCTTTGATGTGGGGGGCTGCTTTGAGAAGAGCAAAAGCAATCTTTTCTCGACTCGAAAATTCATGAACAGAAAAATACTCTTCTAGCAGATTCAACCATTTATCTACGACATCTACATCTATTTGACCCTCAAATATGGGGATTTCAAAATTAACTTGTACCTTAAAAGGCGTTGCATTTCCAGAGTAGCTGCTGGAAGTTGATGCGTCACCTTTGGGTAGCCGCTGAAGGATCTGTGCAAAGCTATCCATCATCACGTTCCTTTGTCACTCGAGGGCTTCTTCAAGCAAGATTTTGATAGGATATCCTACCCCCTTGTCTTTCTTATCATCTGCCATGGGAGGCCGTCGGGATTTGCGAGGCTGGTCTTGCAAAGGTTTGACCAGTTCAAGCCCTAACTCCTTATATCCTGACGTCGTTGGGGACATGCAAAGAAAAATAGAAAAAAATCAGACCGCTCTGATACCACTGATCCAGACTTAAACAGGAATGCAAATAAATACAGAGATAACCATATACACAAAGATGCAGTGGAAATAATACTTCGTTTCGTTAATGGAAAATACTGAAATATGCTTACAACCAGAAATGGAAATAAACCAGCTAGGGTGATGGTAGCTTATCTTTGAGAAGAGATGTGGTGGCTACATGCCTCTAAATTGTCTTACAATGAGGCTCGAAGGCCTATTTATTGTTGAGAAACAATGGAAAACCCTTAACATTCCAAAACCTATCCCTAGAAGATGAAACGCCAAACTATGGGCCCCGTTTGGGTAAATTGGTACATCAACTTCTTGGGGTCGTAACTTTGGCATACGATCCCCATTTGATGTGTACAATAGCTCATTAGAAAGATTGTTTAGGGCCTCAAAACGGCTCCAGAAGTTCATGACCCAAAAAAATGCTAAAAATAGTAAGGTGTGCTACAATTAAGGAAACTAAAAATGCTGGGAGAAACAATGGTGGGGGTCCAGGTAGACTTGGCAGGTGGCCACCAATATCCACCTGGATCATATATGGTCTTGACCAATGCATCTAGAATTTAACTAGAAATTTTGTGAACTTTCTATCATATAACAAAACAAGATTATTTATCTTGAAAGTGCGAAGCTTTATATGGCAATCATGCCATGATTTTTCGTGTTCCTTTTGTACTTGTTGGTGGAATCCCACCAGAAATTGTTCTTCCTCTAAATTCATTAGATACGTGATTCATTCCTCCAAGGCCTCACAATCTGCCATGTCTGTCAAAGCTACTATGTGCAAACTAGGTATAATGTACTCCATAGGCATCACTACTTTGACCCCATAGACCAATTTGAATAGTGTTTGCCTCATCAACTTCTTACAGTTGTCCTATAGGACCATAGTACTACAAGTACGTGCACATCCCATTCATTTCGCTATGAATTACAGACCTTTGTCAACGCGTTCTACAAAATTTTGTTAAAAGTTTTGACTATCCCATTTTCCTGTGGGTGATGTGTTGTGCTCTTTTGATGGTAGACCTGAAATTCATCCATAATTGCACTAATCATTTCATTCAAAAAGTGTATTCCCTATCAC
Source organism: Pinus tabuliformis (assembly GCA_031772625.1). Classification (NCBI taxonomy): domain Eukaryota; kingdom Viridiplantae; phylum Streptophyta; class Pinopsida; order Pinales; family Pinaceae; genus Pinus; species Pinus tabuliformis. The sequence continues at coordinate 393,961,781 of CM062817.1, forward strand.
TCATTAATAATTTTGGGCATCCAAACCGCATTAAGACATATTCAAATAAGAACTTTGTTGCAGTAGCCGTTGTACAATCCTTCATCGGTTGTACTTACGCCCATCTGGTTAAGTATTTTGTTGCACTGATAATGTAGCGCGCACCCGTTTTCTTTCTAGGTGGTTGAATTGGCCCAATAAAATAGATCGCCCAAGGATCTAGTAGTAGTTTGGCCCTCCGTGATGATATGTGAGTCCTTTGACATGCATCGCATGCCTTATAGTATGCTTTGGAATCCTTGTGCAATGTTGGCCACCATAATCCTACACACAAAATTTTCTGCGTGGTCGCTTTCCCTGCATAACGGGCTCCCGCATCTCCCCCATGAGCTTCAGTGAGAACACTATCATGCTCAAATTCAGGCACATATCTCCACAATATTTCATGTGCCCCCATTTTGTACAAACGTATAGCAATGACCAAAAAATATGCTACACAAACTACTTTTTCTTTCTTCTATTGAGTTATATATCCTTTAGGAGCCATCTCAGTAGTTAAGAATTGAATACTGTTAGCAAAATGGTCATCTTCTACATTTACCGTAAAGAGCTATGCTCCTGGCAACCCTTCCTCCAAATTATTGGGTTCTTCACTTGTTTCAATCCTTGACATATAGTCTGAATCGACGTTCAACTGAACGAAATTCATAATAACTTCAAAATCATATTCCTGAAATAATAACAACCACCTGCAAATATTTTCCCCCAACAAAGGCTTGTTGACTAGGTACTTAAAGTAGAATGATCTATATACATATTGAAGTGTCCCCCTAACACATAATTCCTAACTTTCTACAGTGCGTATACCATGGCCAAGCCATCACGCTCTATCATTGAATAACTTTTTTCAGCCTTTGATAACTTCCTACTTGCGAAGATTGACAATTTAAATTGAAGAAAGACACTCTGCTAGGATTCTGCTAATGCTCTGATCGCTACCTCGACGGCGCCGACAGTAAGCCTGCCAAGCCCTTCGCTGCAGAGGAAAGACCGCTGTAGAGGCTCAGTACTGCAGGGAGCCAGGGGCTCACAATGACTCAACCGCAGGGGGGGGCGTCAGAGCCCTCCCCGAACAAGCCAGATCCGACGCATGGAGTCGTTTTTGGGTCAGTGGACGGAGAGGTCCTGAATGGTGGGAAAACTCCCCAAAACGACAACAAAGATAATGAAAATAGTAAGGAAGATGACTGCAACCCCCAGCAGGATTCTGAAATACCAGAAGCGGGTCTGAAGGTATCCTCTTCGACTTGCAGACCGGTCGCCAAAGTAAGACCCCGAATCGAACTACCGGGTGACTTGATAGATAGAAGAATCGAATTTATGCGAGATCACGCCCTCATCGGGAAGTTTATCGGGTTCTGGCCCACTGAGAAAGCTCTGAACGGGTGGATAGCAGCGAAATGGAAACCAAAGGGGGATGTCACGCTTCAGCTTGGACCCAAAGGTTTCTTTACGGCAATATTCTATTGCTTAGAGGACAAGCACCGAATATTGGTGGGAGGGCCATACTTCTTCAACTCAGCCGGATTGTATCTGAGGGATTGGATACCCAGATTCAACCCAGATAAGGAAGATTTAACCTGGGCTCCGGTCTGGATCCGGCTATACTCTCTCCCGGATGAATATTGGGAGGAGGAAGCTCTCAAAAGGATAGGAAACGGAGTGGGGGAGTACATCAAAGCAGCGGAAGAAACTAAATCTCGTAAGTTTGTCTCCTATGCCCGTATTTGTGTCTTTATTCGTCTCAATGAAGCTCTACCTGACTCTGTTACTCTGGCTCACCGAGATGAGGAATGGATCCAGCCTCTCGACTACGAGCATGTACCTTTTCGATGCCGTAAATGCCATACCCTAGGTCATATTTTTAGGGACTGCCCCCAAAATACCCAAGACAGCTCCCCCGACTCCTCTGTCTCCCAGGGCCAGGATGGTTTCATCAAAGTTGCCAGCAAAAAGCGTTTCCATAAAAAACCCCAAAATGGGCACAAACCCCAGCCCCCTAAGTCTCATGGCCCAGTAACCAAGAACAGCTTCAGCGTTCTTGGTCAAGACTCTGAAAATCCAACTCACAGTGCTGAAGCCACCCAGGATCTCCCGTCTTCCTCGACGCCTCCCCCTCCTTTGAATCCCCCTTTCAAATCCTCCCCTCTTGTCACCTCCCCTTCTATTCTCAAGAGGGATCAAAAAGATGTCCCGGAAACCATCAAAGAAATGGAGGTTGACGGAACAATGGAGCGCCCCCAGAACAATGAGATCAGCACTGAAGACAGCAATCAGGTGGTAGTCATGGATGAAGAGCCCGAGAGTATCGACATGCACGGCTTAGACCTCCTCGAGCTGGAAATAGCCTGCAAAAAGAAACTGTACGATGCCATACTAGAACTGCAGCTTAATAAGCTCGAACTGGTCATTTCCCGAGCTTACTATCAAAGCCAACTTGGTATACAATCAGGCAGTCAATGGGATGGGGTCCACGCACAAAAGACTCAAAGAAAAGAGGAAGAAAGACTGACCTACAAAGAACTATAGAGATCGGAAAAATCCTGGTGGATTCAGGCAGATATGCACAGTTAACAAAGTACTACAAACCCTCCATCAGTAGTTAATGATGAAGCTGGTATCATGGAATATTAGAGGGCTTAACAGTCCCGGCAAACTCAGGATGTTAAAACATATGTTAAAGAAGGAAAAGCCACATCTGTGCTTCCTCCAAGAAACCAAGTGCAACTCGACAGCGCTAGGCAGTATACTCTCGAAAGCCTGGCCTGGATGCAGATCGGTAGCAGTCGATGCCTCTGGAGCATCAGGAGGCCTGGCAATAGCATGGAATACCCAAGCGGTTTCCCTCTCGGATTTTCATGCGGCGCATCATTTAATTCAGGCAACTTTTCATATTTTAGGCACCAATATCTATGGTAATCTGTCAAACGTTTACTTCCCACAAGACGCAGGAAGTAAGATGGCGCTTCTAGACACGATTGAAACTCTTAGCAACAGCCGAAAATACCCACTCTGGCTTGTCGCTGGAGATTTCAATATGATAACTAGAACGGAAGAGAAGATGGGCGGCAGAAGCAGATTGGAGCAAGCAGATAGTCACTTCAAGAACTTCATCCAAGCGACTGCACTCATTGACATGCCGTTTTGCAACGGAACCTTTACTTGGAATAATCGTAGGGCAGGCAAGCACCAGATAGCCTCAAAATTGGATCGCTTCCTTCTCTCCGACAATGCGGTCCACGTAGGAGGGGACTTCTCAGCAACCATTCTTGCCCACTCTGGCTCGGACCATTGGCCAATAGCATTGCAATGGCAACGACCAGGTAATCTAACCAAACGACCCTTTCGGTTCGAAGGTTTTTGGCTCACACACCCCACCTTCAGGGAGCATGTGAAATCCTTATGGGCTTCATACACTCCACCGGTAGGATCAAAGATGTATCAATTTCAGCAAAAGCTCAGATTTCTCAAAGAACATCTGAAAAGATGGAATAGGGAAACTTTTGGAAACATTTTCAAAGAGCAGCAAAAACTCTCTCAAGACCTGGAGACTCTCCACCAAAAGATCATTGTCGAAGGTTACACTGAAGACACTCTGAAGCAGGAACGCCTCATCCATAGCCAGCTGGAAATTAGAGGAAAGCAGGAAGAAATTCTTTGGAAACAAAAATCAAGGATTAGGTGGCTGAGGGAAGGGGAGCGCAACACAAAGTTCTTTCACAGAACTACGGTTCAGAGAAGAATGCACAATAATATTCCCTTCATCCAAAAGCAGTCTGGAGTGAAAGTAGAGACCCATGAGGAGATTGAGGAGGAACTTCTTGACCACTTCAAACAGATCCACCAAGACCAAAGAGAAGACAGACGACAAGCCATCCGCAAAATAACGAGCAACATCCCAAAAATCATTACGAAGGAACAAAATGAACTCCTAATGCGCCAGATCTCTCAGCAGGAAGTGGACGATGCCATGAAACAGCTCAAGGAAGGCAAGGCACCGGGGCCCGATGGTTTTTCTACCACCTTCTTTCACGCTTTTTGGGATATGCTAAAGGAGGAGGTATGGCAGATCGTTGAGGAGTCCAGGGCGACGCGCTGGCTATTACCATCTCTCAATGCCACCTTTATAACCCTCATACCCAAAGAGGAGGAAGCCATAACCCCTGACAAGTTCAGGCCTATTGCGTTATGCAATGTCATCTACAAAGTAATATCCAAAGTCATCGCTAATCGGCTCAAACCCCTGCTACCTGGGCTCATCTCTCCGGAACAGTCAGGGTACGTGGAGGGACGGCACATAATGGATGGCATCCTGCTTTCGCATGAAATCATTCATTCCCTCAAGCTCTCTAAGCAATCAGGTATGCTTCTTAAACTAGACCTCTCCAAGGCCTTTGACAAACTAAGCTGGAACTACATTCATAGCATGCTTACAGCTTTTGGTTTCTGCCCTCACTGGATCCGCTGGATAATGAATATGATAAACTCCACGCATTTCTCCATTCTCGTCAACGGCCTTCCCTCTCGCCCTTTTAATCCTTCTAGAGGTATCCGTCAAGGGGATCCCCTTTCCCCCTTTCTCTTCGTCCTAATGGCTGAAGGATTAGGACGGCACATCAAGCAGGCCCTCCTCTCTCATCAGATCAATGGCATATCCATGCACAACTCCCCCGCTACCTCTCACCAGCAATTCGTGGATGACACGATGCTTTATGGATACCCCTCTGCCCGTGAAGCCCGTCGCCTGAAATCCCTCCTTAATGATTTCTCTGATGCATCAGGCATGCACATTAATTGCGCCAAGTCCCAGATCTTCTTTTTCCATACTCCGCCCTCCGTCAAAGCTGCTGTCACGCGCATCCTGGGCTTCCCTGCTGCCTCCCTGCCATCTAAATACCTAGGCGCCCCTCTTTCAGCTACCGTTCTCAAGCAACCTGCTTGGCGTTCCCTTCTGGAGAAGCTAGAAAATCGTCTAAATCTTTGGACCTTCAGAACTCTCAATTTAGCCAGCCGAATTGTCCTCATCAAATCTGTTTTGCAGGCGATGCCTCTGTACTTGTTTTCCATTCTTGCAGCGCCCAAATGGGTTTTAAAAAGTTTAAGAAATCTACAGAGAAATTTTCTGTGGAGCAGCGCAGCTACCAATCATAAATGGGCTCTGGTGAAATGGACCAATGTCTGCATGCCAAAAGAGAAAGGAGGGATTGGATTAAGGGATCCTGAACACAGCAACGCCATTATGAATGCCAAGATCTGGTGGCAATGGATCACTAGTCCTGACAAGCCCTGGGGCAAAATATGGACAGCCAAGTATGCCGGCAATCGACCTCAAGAAGAGCTCATCCGCTTCATCCCCATTGAAAACGGCTCCTCTATTTGGAATGCGGCCAAGCAACATCATCAGCTAATTCAGAAGCATAGCTTCTGGGAGATAAGGAACGGAAGTACGGCAAGATTTTGGACTGATGCCTGGAATCAGCTGCCTAAACTTCAAGACATTCTCCACCCTACGCTCATTCCTGATGACATGGATCAGCAGCAGAAAACGGTTCACCAATTTTGGTCTTCAGAGACAGAGCACAGCTTCAGACGATGGAAAGGAAGTGACCTAATTCTCCATAATGCAGACAGGCAGAGGCAAGAAGAGCTCACGATCGAATTGAAGAAAAGGAGTATCAGGCAGAATTATGGAAGGGACATTTTGAGATGGGGATACCTACCCAAGGGGTCTTATACCACAGCAGAAGCATATAGGGTGCTATGCAACCTCCCCTCACCCCCTGACCCTATTTGGAGTAAAATTTGGAAGCTAGGACCCTGGCCTAAAATTTCCTATTTTCTCTGGCTGGTGAGCCACCAAAAAATTCTCACCTGGGACAAGCTTCGAAAGAGGAACTTCCATGGTCCCTCAATATGTCTCAATTGCATGCACAATGAGGAAACTCTGCAGCACCTGTTAGATACCTGCCCGTTCGCCAATCAATTATGGAATAAGGTTAGTTTCAGATGTCAGAAAAGCGGCAGGGGGGAAGGGGATATCAATAGCACCCTAAGACTATGGCAAATGCAGCCATACAACAGCAGGATCCTTAATCATCTTTGGGGTATGGTTCCAGGAATCGTCCTTTGGAACATCTGGAAGGAACGCAATCAACGTATCTTCAAAAACAAGAAATCTCCTTTAGGGGAAATCTGGAACAAGATTCACAAGAATATCCAAGAAACCATGGCGCTTCAGGTGTGGAACAAGGAGGACCTTCCATCCACTGATAATGAGCACAACATCCTTAACAATTGGCAGCTGAAGCTTCCCCTTGACTCCCCCAACAGCAGGACTCTCAATAATAGTAGTAAGGATTGCTGTCATTGGTCAGCTCCTCCCAAAAACTCATTCAAGCTAAATTTTGATGGGGCCTCCAAAGGAAACCCCGGAGAGGCAGGATATGGAGGCATAATAAGGGACTCAGAGGGCAAACCTATTCGAATCTACTTTGGGAACATAGGGTGGGACACTAACAACTCAGCAGAGTTGGAAGCTCTATGGCAAGGCATGTTACTAGCAGGAAATCTACATCTCCAACCCCTTATTGTAGAAGGAGACTCCCAAATTTTAATCAACATAGCCATCAGTCTTCAAAATGGATCAAATGCCAGGAAAGTCGCTCCCAGTTGGAGGCTGGAAGCCAGATTAAATGATTTAGCGCAGATGCTCAGCAATTTTCGGGCCATCTCATTTACTCACATCAAGCGGGAGGGCAACAAAATAGCGGATCTTCTTGCCAACATTGGGACAGAGTCTGATCAATCTCATGCATCGGGGGACATAAACCTCATTTCAAACAGGCAGCAGCTCCAGGAATGCCAAAGCCTGATCCTTGCAGAGATCATTACCCCGGATGCGGGTGGCAGCTTTTTATACAACGGGGAGCCACATGACAGCCATGGGCTGCCACGTGAAGGAGCTCCTCCCATAAATGTTATCCGCCGCTAGTACCATCCGTCTTACGTGGCCTCTAAGCTATCTTAATGGCGATGGGGGAGAGTATGGTTCGCCTGCGGGAGGCATTAACTGTTGGTCTTTTCATTGGTAATGAAGGGCGGTTTAAGAATGAGGAATGCCTGGAGACGGGAGCTCATAATGGGAAAAGGAATGTGCATAGTGGTAAGAGTCTATGCGGAGGGAAGGAGGTGGAGTGTTGGGCCGCGAACTAGAATTCGCCTGCGCTCCTCGGACTGGTCTTTAGCCTATTTAAGCATTGCCCTTTCTCAAATTGGGGCGTGTCTGTTGTGGGGAAGGAGCAGCTCCATTGCTGGACCTTGTCTGTTGGGGAAAAGCACAAAAGCTTGGGGGCTGCCATGGTGCGAGAGAGATTGCCTTGTCACAGAGGAACCTGGCGTGGAGAATCCTCTCGCCCTCCAGCTACTGATATTCATCATCACTGTTGTTGTTGTTACTGCCACCGGAGGATGGGGGCCAACCCTATCCAACCCTGCCAAGTCATGGAAGTGGGCAGCTCAAGCAGTGGGAAGAACAAGTTACCTGCTTTTGGTTCGGTTATATTTACTCTGGGTAGTTCTGGGGAAAATCCAGGCATTAACGCCCATATTTCGGTGCTATTCACCCAAATTGAGGAGGAGAACGCAGAAGACTCTTCTCTGGTTCTGGCAGAGGACAATGTCATGCATGGCAAAGGCAAACTCCCAATGGGGGAGCCGTCAACTGATGAGGAAGGGTCAGCAATTGGTCGAGGTAAGCTCCCAGTGGGGGAGTCGGCGAGTGAGGAGGGTAATTCAACGTCGGGCCGCTCTCATCCCTCTGCCCAGCCTCGAGCTTCTGAGCAGTCGGAACCTGTGCACAACCCGTCAGCAATGGAAGACGAGCCAGAGGATTAGTTCTGGCGGGTGGTTCTGGGTTTTTGCTTTTTGCACTCATGTCGGGCTTCGGGGTAAGAATACTTGCAATTTCCTGTGTCACACGGCTGTCTGTGTTTTTATTCTGTCTGGTAACGCTTGCGGTTTCCACCATGGCAGTGGGGACTTACTCTCTGGTTGGGCGCAAATCCTTGGTGATTGCCTGGTTTTTTTATGTGTTCAAGTTTATGTCTTTAAGTACCATAGTTAGTCTGAATGGTAAGTCAGTTGGGAATCGCCCCTGCGTGGGTCTTTTTGAAAATTCTCAGTTTTTTGATGTTGGATCATAAGGCCCAGCGTGGCTTTTGTACTCGTTTGAATATGCATCCCTTGAGCCGCAGCAGGCCTTGGGTCGCCAGACTCTCTGTTTGTAAAGTTATCTGTAAATATTAATATACTAGTAGTTAATTTTGCCGAGAAAAAAAAAAAAAAAAACTTCCTACTTGCGAAGGCTATAGGGTGGTTGAGTTTGCCTTCACCTGCCTATGTTAGTAGTGCACCCAACACAATGTGTCCACATGTACATGAAAATCCTTCTTCCAATTGAGAAATACCAGGATTGGTGCAATCACCATCTTTTCTTTTAACACATCTAAACCGTGTTGGCATTCCTCATCCCAATAGAATGTCATATCCTTCTTGAACAATGTTTCCATAGGCGCGATAATTTGAGCATAGGCTTTAATGAATTTTCTATATTATCCAATGTGCCTGAGCATTGTGCAAAACTTCTTGACATTCTGAGGGGCCTCCAAGTTCACAATTATAATTATCTTTGCAAGGTTCACCATCAATCCTTCCTTACACTTGACATGACCTAGCAAGATCCCCAAAGGAACACATAATATACATTTTTTCAAATTCAACACAATCTGGTATCTTCAACAAGTATCCAACATAAGTTGAAAACTTTATACATGGCATTTTACCAATCCAAACACAGTCTAGTGATCAAAGTATACTTCTAAAAACTTATGAATGAATTCTTTGAACATTTCTATGACTATGCAGGAAAATATTGTAGGTGCATTATTTAATCCAGAAGGCATAACAATGTATAGAAAGCAACTCCATTCCATCGTGAATGTGGTTTTTCTTCGATCCTTTGATGCAATATTAATTTAGGGATAACCAGAAAATCCATCAATAAAGTAATAGGCCTCGTGCCCTACAACATTGTCTAAGAATTCATCTATAAATGATGTTGGAAATGGATCATGAACACATGCATCGTTAAACTTCTGTAGATCTACATAGATTCTTATTTTTCCCTTTTGTTTCTTCTCTTAGATTACCATCGAGCTCACCCAATCAGACTCTTCAATAGGTTCTGTAATACCTGCATCCAACATTTTGTATAGCTCTTGGCGAGCCTTCTCCTTATAATTAGGATTAAGGTGATAAGGCCTCTGTTTGACAGGCTTCACATCCGGCTTCAATGTGATCCGCATAACATCCAAATCACCAAGTATGCCTTTTAAATTCGAAAACTTAGTGGGGAAGAGATCCTGGCACTCTCGAAGTAATTCTGGAACTTTGTCTACTGTAGCATCATCCCAATAATCTCCAATCTTCATGAACCTTGGTTCTTCTTCAATGCCAATGTTTACTTGTCTTGTTTTCAAAGGTGCGGAGATGTTTGGGTTCTCTACTTGTGGTCCTTCTAATATGGAATGCCCTTTTGCTTCTGCAATATTGATATTCCTCAGGTCTTCTTCCTCCTCTTCAACAGTCACATTATAGCATTCCAACGCATGGCAAAGTTGGGCGCTCCAATCAAGTTGAGTCCATTCCATAGGTTCCTTTGGCATCCTGAAGATAACTTCTTTAATATCTTGAATCAATTCGTCGATGCTTCCAAACCCATCCTCGAAGTTGAAAGTCAATAATAAACTTTCTCATAATACATCCCATTCCGTGTGGCAAAGCTCTACTTTGAGATACCAATTCATGGGGATTGTATCCAAGGTATGGAAAAGAATATGTACCCATTATGGCTATAGTACCATCCCCCATGACTTAGTCCACATTTCCAGGTGATCGCGTAGATCATCCTTCCGACTATACTTCTCAGGCATCCTGGTATTAGTATGCCCAAATCATAACTTCATCATTTTCATGTAATCCCTCCATCCAACAAAAATTTCCTTGTGCGTACCAAAAGTGTAGAACGCAGCACCAACTACAACACTTGAAAATGGTGGTCTTTAGGGGGTTCATGCTCAAATTCATCTAAAACCACATCTATGTCAGTCACACCATCATAATAAGGTAACTTCCCTACCTCCAATGAAAAAAAGCATAGTGACTTCGCCATCATATTGCATCGCAATGTAGATACTTCATGTAAGTGGTTTCACTAATGCTCTAATTCCTCATTTGAGTGAAAAGTACATGAACTCTCCCGGTCCCATACGATCCCTCCATCCACCGTTGTATTAATCCAATCTTGATCTAGCGTTGTTATCATGTATATTTTCTCTAGCTCATCATCACTTTCTACATAATCGCAGACAGGTTCGGTATAGCGCACTCCTTCTACAGGATCTAGTGGCACTATGACCCTTAGCTACTTCCTTTCAAAGGTTAGTTTCCTCTTCTTCAAATTAATGACCCTGATCATATCAATAGTTGAGTTGATTCCCAACAGCATGGGGTAGGGATTACTCTCATCAACAATTTCTATAACTTTGAGCTTCGTTAATGCACTCGCACCTTCAATATCAATCGTTACTACATAAAATCATCCCATGGGGATGATTTTTTGTTGATTCGTTATTCAGAGCTAAATCGGAAATCATTGCATTCCCATTTCCATTTCAGTAAAACATTTGCATCAGACTCGAGATCCAAAATTACCTAGTCCTTTTTGTAATCACCTATTTGCGCTGTTAGCTGCATCTCACATCCTATTCATCCCTTATGCTTACCAATATTTCTTACCACACATTGTTCATCACGGGTATTTTCTTTATTGGCACATTTATTTATTATTTCTTGTAGTCCTTCCACAACCTTCCTATCATGTAGTAACTTCATGTAGGTCTCAAAAAAAGTAGTGAGTATGGAAGAATCAACCTCTTGCTTCGCACTAGTCTCTGGAGTCTTTTTCTGGCTTCCTAAGGTGGAGGCCTTGACGAAGCTCTTCTTTGATTCCATGAATGTTTCCTTAACGCGATTAATGTCAAAGACGATGACTTTCTCAGGTGATTTGCGGATCCATCCATCTTCCTCAGGCTGCTTACCATTATCTGCTCTAGTCATCATACCACTTCTTAGTACAGTATTAATGCTCTAATCTTCCTTGCAGGGCTCAGCCCACATCATTTGTAAATTCTACATAGGCCATTGATGTTGTGTTTCATTTCTTTCATTTTAGCTACTAGCACCAAATAGTCTTTTATGGCATGGTAGAATTTTCTACAATATTGACATGAAGGGTGTGTAGGATTTGGGAAATCTCACGTGAAGTGCCCCAGCTATCTGCAGTTGTAGCAGATAACCTGATCACGACCTCTACCAGGTCCTCCTCCTTGTCCTCAACCTTAAAAAAACCTACGTGCTTCTCCTCTGCCTTGATCTAGAAACCGAGTTTCTGCTTTCATATGGTAATTAGGGGTTCTTTCCATCATCATCTCATAACTTTGACAATGGCACTCTTCAACTCTCAAAGACTTACAAAAATTGAAAAACAACTACTAGGGTGTCTGAACAAACTTCTGAAGTAAGTGGAAGTTATCTATCGCATGTTACCCAGTAACTTGACTGGGGCTTATGGATTTAGGGGAATTCCCCACCTCTATAAGATAATTCACATATACTAGGCAATGATCTTTATCATACCCATGGCCCTTACAGTTCAAGGACCAAACCTCTACGTGGACTTTTGGCTTGGTCTCATTCTCTTTCTTTAGACTCTATAATTCTAGGTGTAGGATTTCTAACTGTGAGTCATTATGTTGTACCCCCATGTTCATGTCGAGAATAGGATATAAGTACATCCTCATTGCGATCTCTAAGGCTTTTGTTTGCATTGTTATCTTCTGCTGTGACAGAGGTATTCTTAAGTGTACAAAAATTGGTGCTATAAACCAGTCGCGATGCTAGGTATCTGAGATTTGCATGTTAGCCTGCTTGATCTGGCACTTTAACTTTGATCAAAGTCCCAAGGTGTCTCATTGACTCTCATTCGGATTTCCTTAAATTCAATTACCGACTATGCCTCATATTTAGGCTTACTAAATTCCTTGTTCAAAGCTATCTAAGTCTCTGCTAACGATGCCTGAGAATTATTAGTGCAATACTTAATGTACTAGGTTAGCACGTGATCCTAAAGGCGGTAACCAATTGTGCCTTCTTTATATTATCATCAGCGATTTTTTGCACCATGCACACAGCATTCGTAACAAACCAGAATTGCTTCAGATCTTCACCTCCTATTCCTTTATAGATCGGCATCTTCATTGCGTTTTCCATGATGAATGGTCGAGGTGGAGGCAGAAGTGTAGGTGAAGGTGTATGTGGTGGAGGTGGAGGTGTAGGCGGAGTGGATGGATGAGATATCATCGGAATACCCTAATTTATTAACAAAACAATGCTTCACGGTGTAGTTAGCACCACCCCTTTGTCGTTGGTTGAATGAGGTTCAATTAATGGACTATCCTTTAGACCTGATCCATTACTTCTAAAGAATCTACCACTTCTTGTAGCTCCATACATTAAGGTAATGGAATTACTCGCTTTTCATATAATAGCATTTTAATCCAAGTATTTAATGACCTCAACTACTTACCTCACATTTCCTCGAAGAATCTTCGCTTCTCTTCGCTATAGCTAATTCAGGTGTCAACTGCAAATTCCGTAACAAATCCTTGTAGAATTCGATCAAGGCAATGATCGACAGGCTGCGTGATATTGTTTTTATATGCCTCTAGTCATTGTACCAATTTTGGATTCCACACTATAGGACTATCAACCTTCCATCTCCCTTGACTATCTGCCAATTTTGCTAACCACTCATATAATTCACATGGAAAAGTGAAAAAGAAAATTTCACGTATCTCCCTCTATAGATATCTATTCAACCAATCCTACTTCGAGAGGCATGGATTGATATTTTCTTGAGCCGCAAACTCATGAATCTTCTGATCTAACCACTTTTAAATCTCTTTCTTAGTCAAATTCTAATTATATGAAATCACACATCTCTTAAGAAAATCTCGGTCTTGACAACAGAACAATTTGTTGGCTTAAGGGGTCTTGACCTAGGTTCGGAATTAGTTGAGCCAACCAACAAAACCCGACATTGCTAGCCCTTTCGGTAGTAACCTGCGTAGTGCAGGTTGCATTCTCACCCGAAGTAGTATTGGGGGATGCAAGAACCAATTTTTTGCATCCAGAGACTAGTGTGATGTCTTTCAGTGCCTTAAATCTACTTCCACGCAGATCCAACCTTCTAATCGAGTTAAAACTCCTAATTTGGACCTAAGTACCTTCAATTCTCTGTGGGACCAGCCTATTGTGTTAATCGAGCCTTAAGAGGATATCTATACCACTTTCACACAACTAAATAGGTCTTCTACAGCTTCTGAGATCTAGATCTATCATCATTTAGACATATCTTCCCTATCCAAAACTAACCCTAAATATATTTAGATCTTTGCAAATATCAGTCAATCATTTTATTAGGCATAATCATGTTCAATTAACTAGATTCAAGTGGAGGAAACAAATTGAATTACAAAAACAATCAAAGTGACATAACAATGAAACAGATAGATGCAAGTATTTCAAACCGAAAATTAGTCTTTATTAATCAGAATCGTTCTAGTACAGACTTCAACTACCCAGCAGACCCAGTTACAGGGGTCCACACACTCAGCTCTGGACTCTTCCAAGCCACTGCACTTAGTTGCAGAGCCTTCCCTTGAATTACTAACAGGAACATACCTTCCTATCTATCAAAACCCTTACAACATCATTCATTCCTTCATACTACTCATTATTTCTGAATTGTAATGCAGTTTGCAATCAAATTTTAGCCCCTTTTCTTAGCTTCTTACCTTGGTTTTTGGAATTTTCTTGTAAATTCACTTCTTCCTGGATGGTTCATGCCGCTATTCCTTTTTTTCATGCATCAGAATGTGGTTGTTAACAACTTCCTCTGATTCATGCAAACAACAAAGATATTAGATTTTTGTGGACAACAAGTGTCATGTTTGATTTCATAAAAAACTTCCCTTTTGGGGGATTCCTTAGTCATTTTAAGGACATATTTCTCTTAAGTTCCTACAGATCTTCTTTGAACTCTATCATCTATTCTTACAAACTCTTGATTGTTGGCTTCTCTTAAATCTGATTTCTCTCTTGCTCTCCCACTTTTCAAGTGCTCTATTTTGGCATTGGAGGATAAAAATTACTGGTCTAATCCATATAATAAACATGAATAAACTCAGGATCATGTGTAGAAGTAAGGAAAACATACCTAGAGCTAAGTATCCAAGTGTGCCTCCAATAATGGTGGTTACATGCATTTTTCCATCTTCAAAGAGCTTTGCAATACCTGAGTGTGATACATGTGCCTTCGACCTTTCATCAATGAGAATATTGTTATAATTTATGTCATGAAGGATAATTTTAAGATCATGGTCATGATGCAAGTAAGTTATGCCTCGATTTGATCCAAGTGCTATATTCAAACATGCCATCTAGTTTAAATGTGGAGTAAGTGGTTTGTAGTCCGAACAAAATCAAAAACCTTATAAGTAGGCATACAACATGGTTGCAAAGTATGACATCAATAAAAATATTCATCTATTTCAAAGTACTAACCATGGAAAAATTCATTTAAGCTTCCCATGAGTAATAACTAAGATATAATAATCTTAGCTTATGGATATTTATAGTTAGCCCACAAATTAATAATATTATTGTGTTAGATTTTAAGCTTCTATGGTTGTTTTTTGGAGTAGTATGATCTGAATTTTCCATAGTATCATGTTCATTCTGTCGACGTTTCAAACCCCAAAGGGGGTCCATCATTAGGACTAATTTTTAGAAGATGATTGATAGTTCCTTGAGAGAAGAATCTTGCAACCAGAATATAAATAAATGAATAAACCTAAATCTTGATAAATTTTATATTGAAGCCGACATATGAATATTATAATAATTTTAATTTAATTATTTTAATTTTGACTATTATTTTATCAACGAATTCAATGAATGCAAGAGGAAGGTTGTCGATAACACAAATATGAGACAAAGTTGCAAGCTCAAGCAGATCCAATGATGATGAAGGAAACTTTGGAGACTCAGACTATGAGGTGACGGAATGACATGAAGATTGCACAAAGACAGAGAATGGAACAAAGAAGGAGTTGCATGTGCTAAAGAAGAAACTTGAGGAAGAACATGAAGCTGCACATACAAACGAATGAGTTGCAACAGGAACATGAAGAGAAATGGGTGCAACATGCACCCATGGATGAAACTACTCCTGTAGAAGTTATAGATCTATCCAAGCAGCTGACATGGAGTAGACATGGTGAGGAATGTTGTTGATCGCATGCAAGGTATTCAAAAACATGAATTTCATTATATGCACACATGTGATCTAACCCATTCAACGCACTCACCAAAGTGAAGACAAGAAGTAAGTCCAACTGGAGCTGAACATGTACTTTGAGAAGTCGATGTGCATGACCACCAACACACACCTGAATATTAGCATAGACACAATGCATCAGTGTGTTTCTAGTTTAGCCGCATCTAACAAGACCATCTGCATGTTAGCAGATGAGTTGGATGAAGGAGCCATACCAATGCATCGGATGCAATGAAGGCAAGAGTTCACTTTAGCAAGATGTCACCAAGGGGTGCATGCACACCATCATAGATGGCCAAGCTTGGCATCAGCTCACCACCTTCGCCATCACAATCATGTCAAAGAGTTGGTCTCATCACAATGGACCAAGTGTTAGTGATTTATTTCATGGCTTGCTCAAGCCATGTTTTCTCACATGAGTACATGTGCATTGTAATGTAACGTCATCTCAAATGTAAGTCAAATGTCGATAGTTGGATGTAATAGTCATAGAGTAGATGAAGAGTCATGAGGGTAGATGAATTGTCACAAAGGGGGATGTCAAGGGTCACCCCACCCTTTGCTATAAGTAGAACCTCATAACTCATTGTATATGCTTTTGATCATCCAAGCTTCTGATAAGACTATCTCAAAGAGAGCTTAGATAGTATTGTAATGTGCCTTGTCTTCTCCACTACATGGATCTAGTACATGTCTTTGGAGGAGTAGGCAGATATGGCTATAACATTCCACGATTGGAGCTAGTGGTTATACATGGATGTATTGTATGACCAAAACTTACACTTATTTATATAATAATATCCAACTTGTTTCATGGATATCTTGTATTGTATTCCAGCCATCTTGTTAACTCTAAATGGCATATCTATTTTCTTTCGTACGCATGCATGTATCGACTATTCTATATGAGTATGTACCAATCTCATTGAAATGTATTGTTGGTTTAACCATCACTTTGGATTTCCATCTAACTTTATTTCTAGCTTGTGATACATCTTAACTCGTGTGTTCCCTTCCCATTCAAGTACTCTTACAGGTTGCCAAGGGGTGCACTCATCTCAACCCACATGTGTTAGAACCTTTCATGCACCTTCCTTGACTCACTGCAATGGTCCCACCCTTGCTACCAACAAAGTTATCTTACTTGCCTCAGTACGAAATTTCACTCAAGCCATTGCTATGTGACTCACTACTAGGACTCCTACACCAAACGATCTGAGGTCTAATTGGGAATTCTTACCACGGAGATCCCCTTACATGTTGGTATTCCCAGCACCGTCAACAGAACCTAAGATGAGGATAGTCCTAGTAGGGCATACTTGGAGAACACACATGTGGGTATGACCCTAAGAGAGACAATGATGATGTGTGTCTATCAGTCATTGGTCTTACTAACATTGTGTGCTCTAATATAAGTAAGAGATAGAGATGCTAGTAAAGCCCTTGCTAAATGAAAACAATGTTAGTTGAAATGATGTTATAACAGATGGATTGAAAATATGATTCTTCTTATGAGAAATTTTTCAGATTGAGAATGACCAAGTACCATTATGAATACCTCCCTAGCTAAAAGGGAGTGTTGAAAAAAAGAGTAACTAGGTTTGGTATTCATATGACATTATATTTGTAATTGACGTAATAAAAGAAAATAAATTATTTTTGTATGCCTTTCTACATGGTTTCATGAGCAAGAAGTGTCATTAGGTCAAAGAATCCTACTTGATGTCTTTAGGATTTATTAATATGTCAAAGGGTCATGTATAAAGAAGCTCTTCATAAGCCTATGTAAATGTATACAATTCTACAAAAGTATGTAGCAACCCTCCATAGACCAAGATCAATCCTCCATTAGCAATCACAAGAAATCTGCAAGAAAATTGACAAAAAGATGATCATTTCGGGCCTCAAAATTGAATTAAATATATATTTAAATTTCATGTTGGCTCCATTAATAGACATGTCAATTCATGTGTTCAAGTCAACTTATTTTCGGTGGAAAAACCACTATAAATAGGTGGATAGGATATCCACAAGACAAGACAAAACTCACATTTTTCCTCTAAAATTTTGTGTGGGTATATGGGTAGAGATCTGCATCAAAGGAGGACATAACTTGGGTTTCACTGCAACCTCGAATGGGTATAAGGTGCAGATAGAAACTTGAGCTAGTCTAACTCTATCACATGGTAGTACACATTACCACAGGGATCTAAAGTATGCTTGACAGGAGGACACATTAAGTTATCTGTTAGTTACACTCTCGGAACAAATAGAATGATAAGGATCTCGGTATAGAGAATACTCTGTCCCAACATACTCGAAGGAATCATAAAGACCTCAATGCAAGAATAAAATCATAGTCTTGGTATAATGAGAAGGGGCAGTAACCATCATAGTCTCGGCATAATAAGAAGGAAGGATCATCACAATGATAGTGAAAGAATTTCATTCTAGATACAATCATGATCTCAATATAGATGCAATCATGGTTTTAATGGTGTTCCAATACAGATATCAGTGATATAATAGTGATGTAATAGTGACCTCAGTACAACTCTTATTCATGCCTAAGAAGAGCTCATTTCTATGTTGGAGACCTAGGTGAGGTGAAAAAATATTGTTGCAATAGTAATGAAATTCTTGGTGGTGCAGTAGTGATGATCTCAGAGGTGCAGTGAAGATGATGATCTCAACAATGAGGAATAATAGGATTGATGTCTTGGTCTTGGAGTGGCGTAGCAAGTAAAGGGCCATGGTCTTGGTATTCGTCAATTGTAATTTGTATAAGAAAAATTTTGTGTAGGTTTTCTTCTCCAAGAGGGAGATGTTTTGGCCCTAGGAGAAAGACAAATATCTTGTGTTTTTGTCTCTTTGTTTTTTATAGGTGTTTGATGATGTAATCACACACACTAATAATAATAAGAACATTAAGCTAAGAAAAATTTCAAAATAAATTCACAAATTATTATAATGCTAAGAAGAATCTCTTTAATTATGTTTGCCATAGATTCTTCAACAATGCAGTTCTACCCATCATACAAAATTCAGAATGGAAAAGAAAAATCTTCAATAATCCCTAAATTTGAGATTTTCTCTCCTTCCACCTACAACTCTAAATCCCTATTACAGTGGTGCTTTTAGAATTCTATAATTGCAGAGAATAGAAACTCTTTAGCCATTGTATAATCTCTTATTTATATATTTACAAAATAATTCTCAACAAGAAATTTTGTTGAAGAAATCCCCTCCTTTAATTTTCATTGGCCCAAAATTCTATTTTTCTATTACTGGAGCATTCTCATTGATTGAGATTTTCTTCTCCTCATCTCTTCAACTGTTTTCCTACAAAAAAAATCAAAACTAAATTAAAATGCAAAAAATAATATCAAAATGCCAAATCTGAAATTAAAAAATATATAATCAATTTTAATTAAACAATCAATTTAAAAAGAACTCAGATCTTTCTTTTAATTCTTGTGAGGATTTAATTCGTCAAGGAGATCATTGAGGAAACCCAGACAAAGCTATGGACAAATGATAACGCAAAAAAATAAACTAAGAAATTTGTTTCATTAAAATTCATAGCTTGATCTTCTACTATATTTTAGACCCAATAAATGATCAAATCTAGTCATTACACCACTTCCGAACTATTCTCCATGATTTAATCTTCCCAGTGATCATTCCCGGGTCTCATTTGACTAAGTAAAACTCTATTTATGAGCTTGCAAAGTTGGTATATTAAAATTGTCAGAATTTTGGAATTTCCATTGCTTAGGATAAAAATAAAAAATTTTAGACTAAAATCTAATTGTAAAGTAAACTATAATCATTAATTAATTAATACTGATTCATTGCATCTTCTTTATTAAACTTAATTAATTATAAATTAATTATTAACAAAAATTAATTACTAAAAAATGATTTAACAATTAAATAGAATATAATTATATTATATTAAATTATAATATAATATAAATATAAATATAATATTTTTATTACAAATTATATTAAAACTAAAATTAATATATAACCAGAAGTCATTATTCGTATATTGTAAATGGGAGGCTTATGGATTGGGGAGAGTAATGAGTTATAAGGATTGGAGGGACAAGGTAAGCATGAAGGGAGGTGAGAGTTAACGGAGTTAAGAGTGAGTGAGGTGGGTGAATAAGGAGCGAGGTGAGTTGAGGGCAAGGTGAGGATGAGATCATGGTGTCGGGAGGTATAAGGAGGGGTATAAGGAGGATCAACCGTATGTTAAAAAAAACTTAACCCCTTATATAAAATAAATCACATCATAAATTTATTTTTAAATAAGCGGTGTGTGAATTTTGCTTTTGCGATATGTGATATATTGCAATCGCAATATTTCATCGTAAATTTGATTTCGACAATTTTAGAAGGGAGGATTTAATGACAAATAGGGCCCACGTGAATTAATGGTCTTACAAATTGGACTTCAACAATTTTACAATTTTGGAGTTTTGGGTTTGGTAATTTATTTTAAAATAACAAATTCGAGTAAATTACCAAAATTCTAAAATGTGTTTTCATTCATTGTACAATTTAGTTGGGTCATTTTGTAGGACCATTAGTGAAAAATGAAATAATTAGTAAAAAATAACTGAGAGTTAATATTCACAATGAATGACTATTTTAATTGCAAAAATTGAAATATCATACATTTATTAAAAAAATTTAGTTGAGGTGAGAAAATGATCAAACTTCAATAGAGTGTTATTTAGAAACCAGTTGACCAAATCATTCGAAACAAGTATCAATGGAAATCTTGTGAAAAGTTGGATTTAATGAAACAATCAAAACACAAATCTGATGAAAATGAAAAAATTGTAAGATAATTAACTTAAATGAAAATCATAAAAGATTCTTAGCCAAAAATTAATGGAAAGGGTCCCCATTATTTCAAATAATGGGGGGCGTTGGGTTTTCCCTACAACAATGACAATGCGCTGGTTAGAACTAGTTATCTCTAGTTAAAGATAATGAACCTTAATTTACCCAAAGGTTAAAAATAATGGAAATCAAGAAATCATCTAACAATAAAACATTTCCATATGTCCCACATAAATAGATTAAGCAATATGAGTTTGCAAAGATAAGTACTCAAAACAGGGTAGAGTAAAAGTCATAAATCCAAATGTGGGAAAATTTGTTTCAAAACTACCTCATATAAAGATAGAAGAAGGTAGAGATAGGAGTTTCTGATAAAGCATATATTCATTTTATGATTGTCTCTCACATTGCTTCGTTGTGAGTGAGCCTGAACAATACCCCGGCAAATTTGTCTTTTATGTTATACAAGCTTAGTCCCACTATGAGCAAATGTCCATAGCCATGATGGGTTCCTCTTTCAATCACCTTTTTGATAAGAACTTTTTGCAAGCTTTTAGTTTATGATGTATTTGAGTGAAAGAGGTGGGATGTTAATAGATATTTATGTTTAATGGACGTAATACTTTCATAATGTTTATGCCAAATTATTTCCCTAGAACTATCAATTAGAGGATTTTATGTGGAGCAGTGGGAGGGATTCATTTTATTGAAATCAAATCAGTTATCTCCTTGAAATATTAAACTCCATCACTTAGCAAGGATGTGTGTTCCTCTATGAAAAAGATTTAAATCTAAATGATCTTATGGTTTCGTAAGGGCATGTCTTTAATGATAAATGAAATTCACTTAAATGGATAGAGTGAAGAGATTTCCAATGTATGCCAACGGTTGTCAGGAAAGGAAAAAGACCTTTCACATAAATCATGGCAGAGTCACCAAAATGAAATAAAAATTGAAAGAAAAAGGAAAAGAAGTCTTAAAATAAAGTAAAAAAATAAATAGACAAACAAAAATAAAATTGAATAAAGAAAAAACTAAAAGAAAAATCAAAATTTAAAATATAAACTCCATCAAGACTACTTATACAAATATCTCAACAAAAGAGATAAAACAAAATAAACATATGTATGTTCCTTCCTACTTTGAGAATTATTTTTTTATTTTTTATTTTTTATTTTTATCTTGTAGAGTTATAAGAAATGAGGCTCTCAAAATGTATAGGGTAAATAATAGTGATAATAGATAATATGCTAAATGAGAATTTTCTGTTTGCTTCAAACTTTCTTATGTTGAAGCAAAACCTGCAAAAAGCATCTTAACCATTTTCCAACAAAAGTAATGCTTAAAGGAACAGTTAAAGGTTATGCTACATCGCTAGCTGAGAATGTAGACTTCACTAGAATGAAGTGTGCAACCTTTTTCAACCTATCCACAATAACCATGATGGAATCATGTTGTCTCACTGTCGAGTGTGGTTTTTTACCTTTCTTTTGCACATTCTTTCTGTAATTTTGACCTTTCTGTCCTCCAGGCCTATGGCTTTACATGATCAAATTCCCTATTTTCTTACCTTTTTAACCTATTCTACTATCATGTTACTTTGTTGTATTTTACCAAATAATATGAGGCTTTATTCCTTTTTGTGGCTAACTGGGAGAGTATTGAAGAAGTATTTTGGGAAGAAGTATTACTTTTTTATGCAATGACATCCTGAACCACCATTCACTCGATGTTGTTACGCTGAAGCTAGAAAATGTGGGTACTATTCCACATAACAGCTGTCAGCAATAGGGATTGTTTATTTTTAAAGCAACAAGACCCAAGCAGTTGCAATCGTAGTTGATGTATATTTGTATTTAGCAATAGGTTGTAACTACTTTTATTTTTTATCATCACAAGAATCGTGAGATTCTCATGACTGATCTGTTTCTAATTTCGGGATGTAATAACTATAAAGGAACTCGATTTTTCATGTACAAGGACACGACATATAGAAAAGCATTGTTACTCTGCTTCTGTAATTCTGAGTTTATTTTTAATATCAATCAGAACAGTGATGTTGTTACTATTCTTCAACTAATTCGTTAATCACTTTTGTGTTATTCCTGCACCCAGCTGAGGAGGAAGGGCCCTCCTCCTTGGCAGGGATTGCAGTGATAGAGGTAGTGTACATTCTAGTATAGTCAATTGATTTATGGTTTCTCGTTGTTGCTATACAAATCGTGGGTTACATTCACTATTGTTTCCATTTATATTATGTTGTTACACTGAGTTAATCAACATAATGGTAGTAACCAACTGGAATAGATATTAGTTCCTATGTGGCGTTCCCTTGCTTTGATAGCTACGAAGTATGATTTAATTTTGTAGAGTGTTTTTATGTATACATGCATGGTTTCATTCAGCAATTTAAATCAGTGACATCCTTTATTGTTTTTTGCATTTTCTTATTCTTGGCTGGAGTGCATCGACACAAACAGTGCGGACTCCATTGAAACATCAAGACCTACCCTGGGTTTACAATTAAATGTTGTAGTCTCAGTTAATTAAGATTGATTAAAAAAACACTACACTCACTATCCTCGGAAATCATGTGGTAAATTCCATGGAAATGACCTCCCATTTCCACTCTGGAATCGCAATCGGTTGTAGTAGTCCACTTGGATGCTTACACTCTACTTTTACACTCTGACAATCAAAACACCTGCATCCCTCTTCAGGTTTGGCCAATAATAAAATCTCTTCACTGTTGTTAGTGTCTTTTGATAACCCGAGTCACCCAAATATGGTTTCACATTAAACTCTCGCAAGATCACCTTCTTGAGCTCACTACTTTATGGCACATATATCATGTCTCTGAATCTAACCAATTTGTCTGTCATAATACAATAGTCCACATCCTGTGCACATGTACCTATACCTGTACCACTACATGTACTTGTACCTGTACCTATACCAGTACTCTGATGCAACTTGTCCACAATCTCCATATACCTGACATTCCGCTGACTTTCCTGCAAGATCCTATCTTGTAAGTCTATCCCATAGGAGCTCATAACTGCTAAGTGATTTACTTGTACCCACTTGCTAAGAGAATATGTGACCCTACTCTCCTTCCCTTTGATTTACATGATCTCGAAGTCAAACTCATTGATTGTGGCCAATCATCTAGCCTGTCAGGCATTTAGATTCAGTTGGTCAAAAAAGTATCTCAACCCAATATGATCACTCATCAATACAAACTTACTGCTAAGAAGATAGTGCCTCGACATCTTCAATGCATGTATGACTGTTGTTAACTCAAAATCATGTGTTGGGTAGTTCTACTCATGCTCGTTTAGTTTTCTTGACTCATAGCATACCACCTGTCCATCCTGCATAAGGACTCCATCAAGTCCCCTCTTGCAAGCATCTGTGCACTAGTGCATGTGTCAACAATTGTTTAAGCTGCTCAAAACTAGCCTCACACTCCTCAATGCATTCAAACTTCTTACCTTTCCTCTGCAATGATGTGATAGGATAAGCAATCTGTGAGAAGTTTTTGATGAACCTCCTATAATATCATGCCAACCCCATGAAAGATCTCACCTCATCCACATTATTAGGATCTACCCACTCCATGATGGCCCTTATCTTTTATGGATCTACTGCAATTCCCTCCTTGGAAACAACATGTCCCAAGTAGTGTACCTCGGTCTGAAAGAAACTACACTTGCTGAGATTAGAATACAACTAATGCTCTCTAAACAACCTCAACACTGCAACTAAATTCTTAGCATGCTCTTCCTCATTTTAGAATATACCAATATGTCATCAATGAACACAATAACAAAATTATCCAAATATGGGCGCAACACACTATTCATCAAGCACTTAAATGCAATTGGAACATTAATCAAACTGAATGGAACTACAATAAACTCATAATGCCCATACCTGGTGCGGAAATTTGTCTTGTAAATGTCCTCCTCTTTGATGTGTACCTAGTGATATCCTGGCATGCTACACAACATTTTTTCACTATCCCTATACTCCCCGTCCACGGTCATGGAGTACCTCTACAGTGAACTCGACATGCTTTCCCATCATGAAGAAGCTCCCAGTATGTCCCTCTTCATGAGCAGAATAGTTACCCTTTGCATAATTTCCCAAGAATCTTCCTTTTATCCCAGTTTACAAGACAGGCGCTACTAACCAGTTTCCCCCTCACGCCAATTTGTAGAGATTAAAACTATCCCTCACATCGTATGGAGTGACTAAGCCCTTTTCCAGTCGTGTTGATCCTCTTTTGGAAGGTTTTTTAAATATGGAGCCAAAGCTTCCATGTCTAGAAGCTTCATAACAGAAGTTTGGTAGATGGTTGCGCCAGATGGAGCTGAGGAAGTCAGTTTGGGATCCTTTCCCATATTAGGATGGAACAAACTCAAGAGATAAGAACTTCTCCCATGATGAGAGGAACCACCTCCCATCCATCCAAGATGTATAAACCTCTCTTTTTCCCAAGCAAAATCTAGTTGGAGTTTTTAGTTTTTGGAGTGAGTTTGAATGATCAACAAGTCATCTATAGCTTGTAGCTTTCTAATGTATGTTTGAGGGAGAATAGTGTGTTTTTGGTTTGGTTTGAGACTAGAGGGAAGAGGCCTTAAAAATTCCATTGTTGGGGCTATCCATGAAGTGCTAGCAGAAGTGTGGGAACCCAAATAAATCCGAGGAGACCAGCAACATCAAGGCACCAGTTGTAATCTCTTTCTGATTTATATAAATGCAACTATTGATTGATTTCCTACATGAAGTGTCATTTTACATCTTTATGGCTTAATGTTCCTTGACCTATTAAGTAGGCTGAATACAATATTGTATGTTATCACATTTGTTGTTGTTGTTGTTTGCTTGTTTCAGGTATTCAAAGGAAGGAAACGAAAGATATTTGGAGTGAGGAAGAAGGATCATCACCAAGTGGAATAGCGTTCTAAGAGGTAGGCCCTATTAACTGATTCTAGCTTAAGGAGATTTTCATAGATTGTTTGTTTGTGGTTAGACCCACTGTCTCGGGTTAGAGGAATTTTTTGTGTTCGCACTGAGAATTTACCTACACCATAAATAGGCGACCATACTGGGGAGCCAATCCTTCTGTTTGATTGATTGTCATTTTATGGTTTTTTGTGAAATTTTCTAGTATCACCACTTCCCTTTAGTGTTCTTTGCTTTGCTTGGTTTACTCCTCTGAGCCTGAAATTTACAGTGGCAAGTCTGGTCTTAGCCATTGAAATTTTTTATTTTTTTCCTTGAATCTGCGGTCAATACGTATATTTTTCTTCCAGTCGCGCTGATCAGCATGAGTTTCTCAAAAACAATCATTTCGACTCCCTGCTAGCACTTGTTGTCAGTTAGGAAGTCGAGCTTATTCTTGTAGGTGAAGATCAGGGTTTACCCTAGATCATAGCGAGTGTTTCTTGCCCTTCAGATTTATGTCTCTTAGCTTGTTTTGATTGTGTTCTCCCTGACTGGAAAGCTCTTTTAGCTTGGTTTGTATGCTTGTCTGATTTGCATTTTCTTCACTTGTTTTCTTGAGTTCTTGGATGGTTTATAACCCTAGGGCATCTAGGTCGTCATCCATTCACTTTTTTGTGTCCTCAGAAATTCAAGTCGATAGTCGAAGTTGCTCCTTGCATTTCATTTGATTAGTCCTTTTGTTGCTTTGATTTCCATTTAACAAGTTTAAAAAGTTTTGTTTGTCACTTGAGTGTCTCTTTTCAGGCATAGATCACATTGCTCATCTTGTTATTGGTTGGATATTTTCTTCATTGGTTTGAAAGAAATTCTCTTTTGTGCTTTATGTTTTCTTGTGATTGATTGTATTGGAAATGTTTCATTGAAGTGAGAAGTGTTTGTGAAAGATTCATTTTGTCATTTCATTGAAAAATACATAATTCTAGTTTTTTGAATCAATATGTTACATTAGTTAGCATCATTGAAGGCTAGAGTTGCATCATCACTTGCATTGGAAAAGAAATAAATTCTCTTTACTAGTGAAAGGGCTACTTGAAGTGCATTTGATAGGAAAGTTAGGAATTGGAAAAAAAAATCATCATTTTGTTTTCAAAAATAAACAGTGAAGAAGTCATTTTTCTTTCAATTGCTTGTTTTTTTGCATTTGAGTGTGTTTTCTACTCTCATTAATGTAGACAATTCATCGAATTGAAAGGGACTTGTCTCATTTAGCTGCATATAGGTGTTTTTTCAGTCACATTGATAAGGCCTAAAAACCGAGACATAATTTCAAGATAAACTCTAAAATGTACTCAAATAACCTAAGGCACATTTGAAATCTAACGATCACATTTTAGAAGGTCTAAGCTAGAGACGTGTCCCGGCGTCTTAAAACCTAGTAGTTGTCGTTCGCTTCGACACTAGACAGCGCTAGTACGGACTTGTGCTCCCCGTACCATCGAGTATATAAAGGGAGACCCCACTAGGTTGCAATCCTTTATCCATAGGAAGTTGAGTCTACCGCCTTGTAAACATGATACACCAAACAAAGCATTCGGGGAGATTGCCTGCCTATACTTCTCGGTTCGCCAAGAGGTATTCTACAGTTCACGGTTACCTGGTAATCATTTTTGCTTAGATCATTCTGAGTAGTCATTTTTATATTTTTGACTCCCTAAATATAAAATATCACCCGAGCACTTGTCCTTTCAAGATCGTTTCAAACTAAAAGTGATAGAGTCACCTTTGCTTCTTTCTCGACTCTTAAAACATGAAAGAGCACCCGTTTGTCTTTGCGTCTTAAAAAATTGTTGCTCACGGTCTTATAACATCCATGTTAGTCTTTTTTAGACCACATCTTGAGTATGCCTTTAAATACATTTTAAAGCCCTTGAAATCAATCTCTTTTCTAGTTATTTGAGACAAAATCATTGTGGCTGAACCAAGTGGTTTGCCTAGTTCCTCTTCCTCTCTGCCATTTGAAAGATTGTATGAGGAGCCTTTTCCTAAATTGCCACAGTCACTTGATGACGAAGGTGTTGAGCTTAGAATTATTCTGAGTATTCAACCTTTGTCATCTCAACCTCCCCCTTCAGATACTAGGTCACTTTCTGACATTAGCTCAAAATCTCTGGATAATCCTATCCAGACTCCTGAGAGTCTACCGACTTCTAAAGGTCAGCTTGGACTGGTTGTTTATCCTCTGAATCCTTTGCTTGATCCTATTGTGATATCACTGCAACATCCATACAGTATGTATGATCAACCAGGTATTCCTTTGGAATTATCCCCTCAAACATCTTTGATAGTTTATCGTCATCTGTTTTCACCAATGGAATCAGAAGGCGAAATCCTAGTCTCCTCTCCGAGTCACTCGGAGGTTTCGACTTCATGGACAGTTGAGGAGCAGGAATATCCTTTTCCTCCTAAAGGTTTCCCTTACACGGGAAGCATTCCGACCAATGTTCATCTTGAGTTACCGCGTAATTATGTGACTTTAGCTCAGTTGGTTTTCGGCATGCCTACTGCCTCTGTCAACATGATTTTGGTCAACTCTGATCCTTGGGTCATTCCTTCATAGGATCTTGTTGATTTGTGGGGCGAGGTAATGTCATTGAGTCCCACCGAAATTGATTACGTGGAAATTGTTTCAGCTTCACCTTCAGTATCCTCTGATCATCCTCTTTCGATTTCATCCCTTGACGTGTTTTCTCATTCCTCGTGGCTTGGTTCTAGCCCAGCGATCATGTCCATGTGTTTTGAGAAGTTCTCTTCCCACTGACTATTGACATGTCATTTTTTCCTAACATTGTCAAGGTCTTTCAACTAAGGGAACCTTTATCTCTTCATAGATTCGGGTTTTTACTCCCTCCCTGAGTTTTTACCGATTGACCATTATTGTAATGGGGTTTCCATCTTCTAACTCGTAACCCTCCCTCGTCCAGGGGGCATGGGGGCACAACCTTATATTATTTCTACTCTATTATTTGGCAGAGTCGATGCTTACTCGTCGTGTGAACGATAAAACTCTAGTTTTCCTTCATGTTGATTGATCACCTGAGTCTGGTAATGGATTCTCTCAACAAGTACTATGTGTTACAGATCCATTTGGGCATATCACTCCCATCATCTAGATCAATGATTTAGGGCTCATAAAACCCTAATTTCAGTTGCTACATGCCCTAAACAAGTCACCCTTTTGAATGCCTCCTTCCTAAACAGTTTCATGGCCTGAAGACATCTTGAAATAACCTCTAGATGGACCAGCATAGGTAGGTCCATGCAAGGGTGCTCTGCAAAGCACTTATGCCACTTTGACCTGCGCTAGGCAAGATTAAGCAAGAAACTTGCTATTGATGTATGTAAGCCTCAAGGTACTGGAAGGGTGTTTCTAAGTCAACTTCTTGGATAATGTGTTGATGTCGACAAGAAGTGACTCGTTGCAGGAGGGCCTTGATGTATCCCACATCAATGACACGAAATGAGTGTAATAATTTTGGAGATGGAATTTGACTGACGACACAAGGTTTAGGAATTGTGGTCATGAAAATGAAGTTTTATGGTATTGCAAAGGATGAATTTTAACTAGATGACTTCTCTTGAACATGTCGGCAACACTGAAATGAATTGGTAGAATTGACCCAAAACAAAGTGATGGATGGTATGATAGACCAACGGTATGATAACCATCAAGTTGATAACCCAACCCAAGTAGTCATAGTGATGAAGTGAAAGTGTCATGTTCAAGAGCGACCTACTACCATAAAGTGGTTTTCCCCTTTTTCCCATTTTCCCCAGTCATTGCTGACCAGTACCTCTTTATTCTTATTAAGCTTGAGGAGGATAACATATGCTTGTTGTATAATTCCACCCTTCGGGTGAATCCATCGGTATGTGATGTTTTAACGAGTTTAGCGAAGGTGAAAATCAGTCTTGTCTAGATGGACAAGTTTGTCGCTATTTGATGTTTTAATGAGTTTAATGACAAACATAACTCAGTCCTTTTCATGTTTAGAGAGTTTGAAAAGGGACAAAAAGAAAACTCCACTAGTTATTTTTCGTAAATTTGTCTCTCAATTCCGAAAAAAGTGTAAAACAATACAAGAGAGAACCTATTGATCATGTTCAATCAACGTATTCCTTTTCTGTAAGTAATCTATCTCAATCTGGAAAAGGGTTAAACTTATACTGAGTAGATGTCATTTCCAATCTATTAACGAGCTGAAAAGGAAAAGCGCTCAGCAATCTTTTCATATTTCAAGAGTCTAGAAAGAGCTTAAAGAGAACTCCACTTTGAGGAACGAGTGGTGTCTAGGATAGCAACTGGTTCTGGTGATGTTGGAACTTCTCAAAACATGTTGATTTATGTGAAGAGGCTGGCTAATAAGACCACTCATTGAAACTGTGCCTCAAGAAGAAGCCAATTCAACAAGGGGGCAACCAAGCAACCATTGCTTTGAATGAAAATTCTGATGAGAAACCGACTGATAAGCCTCACAAAGTTCGATATCCATGCAAACTTTGTACGGGAGACCATCTTCTTCGAAATTGTCCTGATATTCCTCAGATCTTAGAAGAATGGTCTTCTCATTCACATCATCCTGTGTCATCAACTTTTGGAGATCATTCTGGTGACACACCATCAACTAGTGGTAGTAAAGTTCATGGAAAAAAGGGTAAAATTAAGTTTCCTTGTAGTTTATGTGAAGGGAATCGCCCCATTCACCTTTGTCCCTATCTGGATGAAGCCAAAAATGTGTTAGATAACCGTCCTGCTTCACTGCAGCAACTTCCATCTGGTTACAGGAGACTATCCCTTAATCCTTCACTAGTTGATAAAGTGACTGACCCAAATCAACCGTCGGTCAAAACCACTCTCTCTGAATGTGAATCCCATGAGTCTATACTTGACCAATCACAGGTCGAGGAAACAGTTGACCAGATTTCACCTTCAGTAATCGTACCTTTCCCAAAGAGAGTGAATATGATACCAATAAAGTTATTTTCATTTCTTCAGATTCCAATGAGCTTGGGGGAAATCCTCTTGTTCCATCAAGACAGGAGGAAAATCCTTTCGCTCTCGTAACTCAAGGGGTTAATTCTCCCATTCTTATGGTACCCCCTCCAAGTAGTCTGGTCACTTACTTTTGGAGGAAAAATTGTTTATCTCAATGTGATGGTAGTCCCAATCCCTTTAGATTACAATTTACTTCTTGGGCGTGACTATGTTTATGACATGGGAGCTATTGTTTCAACACTATTTCAAGTAATGTGTTTCCCACATGAAGGCATAATTGTCACCATTGACCAGCTCTCATTTCTCAGTCCAAATATGGCTTCCAGTCAACCATCTTCCCTAAATGGTCCTTTTGTGCCAATGGTATCATCCCTGCCATGGTTAATTATGTGGAAACTCGTTCCATGTCTACATCAACTGACGATCAATTTAGTGATTTTGTACATTATGTACTGGGGGCATTGGAACTAGATCTCTCTAATGGATTCCTTGTTATGGATCCCTTCCAGAGCATTGTTCTCCCATCTGATGAGAACCTCTTGGAAGTCATGACCTCGTATGGGTCATGATCAAAGGAATATGAGGATAGTTCTTGGTCTTGTGTCAACCTCGTTAAAAAATGAAATAAGGAATATGAGGATAGTTCTTTTACTGTGTCAACCTCACTAAAAAATGAAACAAGTCCCATGAGCATAGTTCCTTGTCTTGGGTCAATCTCCTTAAAAAATTAAACAAGGAATCTGAGCAAAGTTCCTTGTCTTGTGTCAAGCTAGTTAAAAAATGAAACAAGGAATATGAGGATAGTTTTTGGTCTTGTATCAACCTCGTTAAAAAATGAAACAATGGGTATGAGGATAGTTCCTTGTCTTGTGTCAACCTTGTTAAAAAATGAAACAAAGGATACGAGGATAGTTCCTTGTCTTATTTCAACCTCGTTAAAAAATGAAACAAGGAATCAGAGCATGGTTCCTTGTCTTGTGTCAAGCTCGTTAAAAAATGAAACAAGGAATTAGAGCATAGTTCCTTGTCTTGTGTCAAGCTCGTTAAAAAATGAAACAAGGAATTAGAGTAGAGTTCCTTGTCTTGTGTCAAGCTTGTTAAAAAATGAAACAAGGAATCTAAGCAAAGTTCCTTGTCTTGTGTCAGGCTCATTAAAGAATGAAACAAGGTCCGCTGGAGCAAAGTTCCAATTTGATTCTTTGATTAGATCTCGTAAAATCCTAGTTGATTCTTTCACTTGATCTCGTAAATGAACCTTCATTCCATCCACCTGATAGCCACGAGTATTCTACTTAGGTGAATGCAATGAAGCTTGGGGGGAATGCACCTAGAATCG
The DNA here is from genome assembly GCA_031772625.1 of Pinus tabuliformis. NCBI lineage: Eukaryota > Viridiplantae > Streptophyta > Pinopsida > Pinales > Pinaceae > Pinus > Pinus tabuliformis. Next base: position 393,993,536 of record CM062817.1, read on the forward strand.
ATTCATCATGTTGGGGGCATGTAAACCAATTCCAAGCATATTTTTTCATTTCAAGCTTGTGTAAACATGAAACTAAATCCAAGCATAGTTTTTTCATTTCAAGCTTGTGTAAACATGAAACTGAATCCAAGCATAGTTCCATATGATTCAAGCTTGTGTAAAAATGAACCCATTTCCATTTTAACCCTCGTGATTGCCATTCTACTAGCCTCTTCCATCAGATAAGCCTTGGTTTTTTCTCATTTCATCGTCACTATCTGCTTGGCCAATCATATGCTTTCACTTGGTTGTTTTACCCTTTTTGAGGAATAGTTGCAATCGATGGTCTTATTAGCCAGCCTCTTCACATAAATCAACATGTTTTGAGAAGTTCCAACATCACCAGAACCAGTTGCTATCCTAGACACCATTCATTCCTCAAAGTGGAGTTCTCTTTAAGAACTTTTCAGACTCTTGAAATATGAAAAGATTGCTGAGCGCTTGTCCTTTTCATCTCGTTAACGAATTGGAAATGACATCTACTCAGTATAAGTTTAACCCTTTTCCAAACTGAGATAGATTACTTATGAAAAAGGAATACATTGATTGAACATGATCAATAGGTTCTCTCTTGTATTGTTTTATGTTTTTTCGGACTTGAGAGACAAATTTACGAGAACAAACTTGTGGAGTTTTCTTTTTGTCCCTTTTCAAACTCTCTAAACATGAAAAGGACCGAGTTATCTTTGTTTTTAAACTCGTTAAAACATCAAATAGCGACAAACTTGTCCATCTAGACAAGACCAAGTTTCACCTTCGATACACTCATTAAAACATCACATAGCGATGGATTCACCCGAAGGGTGGAATTATACAACAAGCATATGTTATCCTCCTCAAGCTTGATAAAAATAAAGAGGTATTGGTCAGCAATGACTGGGGAAAAGGGGAAAAAGGGGAAAACCACTTTATGGTAGCAGGTCACTCTTGAACATGACACTTTCACTTCATCACTATGACTACTTGGGTTGGGTTATCAGCTTAATGGTTATCATACCATTGGTCTATCATACCATCCATCACTTTGTTTTGGGTCAATGATACCAATTCATTTCAGTGTCGTCGACATGTTCAGGAGAAGTTATCTAGTTAAAATTCATCCTTTGCAATACCATTAAACTTCATTTTCATGACTGCCATTCCTGAACTTTGTGTTGTTAGTCAAATTCCATCTCCAAAATCATTACACTCATTTCATGTCGTTGATGTGGGATACATCAAGGCCCTCCTACAACAATTTGCTTCTTGTCGACATCAACACATTATCCAAGAAGTTGACTTAGAAACACCCTTCAAATACCTTGAGGCTTGCATACATCAATGGGAAGTTTCTCACTTCCGACGATAGGTTGACATCACTAGCCTTCGACTAAAAGACTTTGTATGGTGTTTGACATCAAATCATCCTTCACACCATGCAGAATGTACTGCAATACCTTGAGGATCATTATCATTATCAGTGATTTCTATTACGTCTGTTAACAACTTACATCATTGGCTAGTAATCACACGGTGTCTTCCCATGTTCAACTTTAGATCACATATTCACATGGTTAGACTCATACTTGATCGAATGACTAAACGAGATAGAAGACCCCAGATCTAGTTTCACCCATTCGGACTGCGATTTTAGGAGTACTAAATCATATGTACAATGGCCTTACACTGATGGTCATCCATTTATGGGTCTATATCTTTAGATGCCTGTCTATGTACATGTAATGAAATTTTATATGCCTTCCCTCAATGATTCATGAAAAAATCAAAATATCATGATTAAGTATTATAATTGATGCAGGTCACCCTCCACTTCCAAACCTCCTCATCACATCGTAAAGCATTTCATTCGACATTTACATTTTTTGACTTCATGCTTTAGGAGGTAGCTATTATAGATCCATTTGGGCACATCACTCCCATCATCTAGATCAATGTTTTAGGGCTCATCAAACCCTAATTTCAGTTGCTACATGCCCTAAACAAGTCACCCTTTTGAATGCCTCCTTCCTAGACAGTTTCATGACTTGAAGACATCCTGAAATGATCTCTAAAGGGACTAGTGCAGGTAGGCCCATGTAAGGGTGCGCTGTAGAGCATTTGAGTCCATGTCAGGGTGCTCTATAGAGCACTTAGGCCCTCTTTCACTTGCGTTCGGTGAGATTGATCGAAATTCACATAGGGTTTGGGGAATATTATTATCTCTTGGAGTCTTCTAGAAGTTTCCCTCACTTATCAACTCCTATGAGCTCGAAAATGGATGATGAATGAGTTAAGATGCATCCTATCCTCTCATCCATTCCTCCATGGAAATAATTCTAAGTATGGTAGGCCATTCAAAACCCCCATTTATGACATAACCTCCTTCATCTTCCTATAAATTGAGCAATCATCTAAGTGATCAAGGGGCTTGACTATGTTGACTTGTAAGGAGATAATGTTGCTATGAGAATTGACTTTGAGACCAGTATTGTTATGTTACAAGTTTTTCATGCTTTTGATGTGATGTGGATGGGATCAAAACTAGAGGAGTGACTTCAAATTAGACTTGATTTTGTAATTCCTTCTTCTATTCAATAAAGTATTTGAATGTATCCGATTCCATTTACTTGTATTCAATAGATTCTTGATTTGATCGATTCTTTGTCTTCTGTTAGTGTTTACAGGTACTTCTCAAGCGTGTTAAGTACAGGAAGGAGCGAAAGGATCGATACAAAGGAGACAAGAGGAAAGTGGAACTACAAGTAGGTATTCTCATCTTCTTTGTCATATCTATTTCTTATAGAAAAAGGCTAAAGTGCTTTAAATTGTTGTTCTAGATATGGCTACTTATCTAGGGAATTAGTATTTATCCGTAGATACCAAATTCTCCAAAACACTATGCTTAGGGCATCTTTCATGGTTAATTTTGTACAATAGTGTGTTATTCATTTTTGTACAGTGTGGTTTGGTGCATTGTTTTGCAAACAACTTTCTTGCTTATTAGGTTTTTGCCTGCTTTGCATATGTCGATGTCTCCTCACATCAGTTTCGCTAATGGTGCTTGTCGTAGTACCCATAATCTCTCATCCGTGACATGGGCCATTTATGACCCCCATGGTGAGTTGATTTATCTTCAAGGTATTTGTCTAGGTCGAACAACTAATAACATTGTTGAGTATAGCGCAGTTATCAAATTGTTGTCAGAAGCTATCACTCTTGGCATCCAAGAATTGGTTGTCAACCTTGATTCACAGCTTATTGTTCTTCAACTTAACGGGCAATATTCCATTAGAAACCCTCAGATATTGAGAATGTATCTATGTATTCGTCTACTAGAGATAAATTTTGATTACATCACATATCATCATTTTCCTAGACACATGAATACATTAAAAAATGCATTAGTTAATTATGTGTTGGATAGACATTTGTGAAACATGTAAAATCTCAAAAGACAAAACATTTGTACCATAGTAAGCAAGGAAGTACAACACACACACATGTATATATGTGTGTGTGTGTGTGTGTCGGTAATGTTTTTCATACATCAAAACCCAAAAAAATTATATGTGTGTTCAAAATACATCGGTGGCTCGCAAGCCATATACATTTGTGGCTCGCAGGCCTCAAAAATGTGGAATGCTAGACCTATGCACTAAATAGAATGATGCTCATGGTAGCTTGTAACTGCTCAAACTACGCAAGTCAGTAGCCAACAGATCCGATCAGATACCCCCACCGTATGCCTATGATACTAGCGTGGGACATCACCCATCTGGGTATACTCTGGGATCCCATGGGTCAATCCCACGAGATTCCGCGTGATCTACTCTTCATTGTCGCTTCCCTCCTAGTAAGGAGTGACCTCGAACTGCCGAGAAAAGTCCCTGGAAATCGGGGACATCCTAGCATGGCGTTTTGGTCCAACATTTGCATTTATAATATCAAAATGTCATGAGCACATATATCTTAAAAATAATAAAAACATCAAAAAATAAAATTCTTTGCCTTTAGTTCCATCATCATAATCCTCCCCCTCTGGGAGCAGCATATCCGGATCACCGCGGAAGTCAGTACCATTGTAAGTCCAATCCTCCACTACAATCAGTTATCGTCGTAGGCACGAGAAAAAGGTGGGCTTATAGGACATATGTTGGCCCCCGATAATCCTGGGCATTAACGCACTCCAACGGACCATCAGTGGGTCTCGTTGCATCGACAGTTCCACCTCAGCCAGCTGGTAGTGGAACATCAGAACTTGCTTCAGGAAGAAGGTCACTAGCACATACCTGTAGCAAAAATGCTTCAGGTTTCCCACCTTAGCTTTTGATAGCTGGCACTTCATGTTGACTTTCATAGCTTCTACCCAGTTGAAAATAGTGGATGTCGTACAGTCGATAGCATACTAAAAATTCGACTTGTTGGTCTCATGTTGTGCTTGGGCCCTAGCCACTCTATTGATGGTCACCAACAACATTCTCAGCACAAGATACCGAACAGTGATAATCTCGATCTTGCCACTTTTTGATTTGAGTGATTCTAGGAAATGTTCTACAAGTAGCATGGTCACACTTTCCCCAATCAACGTTGACCCATATAGATTGACTGGCTCCCCTCTCTGGGACAAACTTGTGATGAAATAAATGTCTGAAGTTTCCAACTCCAGCTCTTGGTCACCAATCATGAAAATTTCTTGATTCACATCCCAGAGATTGATCAAATACCGTAGCAATTTGGGTTGACCCCGTAGACCTGGTGTAACGAATAATTTGAGCGTGTAGTTCCTCAAAGCATCCAAGAAATTTGGGTCAGCGATTGCTTGGGTGTCAATCATGCTTGCATTCCTTCCAATCCACCATTATTCACAATTTTTTTCCTTACAAAAACCTTATAATCAAGTCAATAAACATATTTGGCCAAAGAAATTTGGATTCAAACGGACAAATTGAGAAACATGAAAAAAAATTGTTCATGGTGTCAGCGCGGTTGACAGTTTTAGCAACCCCCGATCGGTGCAATTCCGTGCCTGGAAATCGCGCTGACCGAGGGCAATTTTTTTTTGACAAAACCTCCTCATGAAATCCAAAAAATGGTTAAACATAGGTGAAATAAGTATGAAAATGGAGCTTAAGGTCTAGGCTCTTACCTACAACTGACGGCTCAACGAATGATCTCCTGGATCTCTTGCAATCTCCTCCGGAAAAATTAGGGCACGAGTTGGTAAAAAGATCTTCACACAAAGATAAAATGGTAAATGGTAAAAAATAATTAATTTTTCCTCCTTTTATTCATTTTTTCATGAAATATTAGGGTTTTTAAGTATTTTTGACCTATTTTACCTCAGAAACTGGATAATGAATTTACCTTTTTGTGTAGCGACAAGTTATGGATTGTCGATGATGGTACTGGAGTCACGTTTCAGCTCTTTTCTCGACTTGTAAAACTCAAATGAAAAGATCGCCGAGTATTTTTCCCTTTTTGACTTGTAAAAGAGAATAAAAATGGGGGGTCTACTTTCAAGCTCTTTTCCGACTCTTTAAACATGAAAAGATTGTCGAGCTCTTGTCATTTTGAACTCATTGAAGGCTGTGAAATGTAGTTCACCCAGTATACGTTTACCCCTTTTTCAGGTTGGGATGGATTATTTACAAAAAAGGTACTCCTTGACTGAAATGGTCAAGTGGTTATCTCAAGTATCATTTTCGCCCTTTTCGTGCTCGAGAGACACAAATGTACAAAAAGGGCCCATGTGGATTTTTCTTTTCCATGTCTTTTCAAACTCTCTAAACATGAAAAATATACCGAGTTACACCTTTGTCAGACTCGTTAAAACATTAAATGACATTCGATTTGTCACCATGATGATAGTGAGCTTCTCCTTCCTAGGGCTCATTAAACTTACTAGGTCGGATTCATCTGAAGGATGAACTTATAGTGCAAGCACATGCTATCCTCTTCAAGCTTGCGATAAAAAATAATTAGGGTACCTGCTAGAAATGGTGGGGGAAAATTTGGAAATTCTATCAGTCGTTTCAGCAGCTCACTCTTGAACATGACACTTTCTATTTCGTGTTGGGTTGGGATATCCTCCTTTTCATCATTGACCTTCCTAGGTTGGGCCATTCATTTTTTCCTTCCATTTGATCTCTGCCACGTCATCATGACCATCGATCCTATGGATCCAAAAGTTGCCAAACTTTGGAATTGTGTCACTGATATGTTCAAGAGTTAGTCCTTCTACAATTACACTTACTCCTGATTCTTTGTATCATCTGAAATCATTTGCATCCCTTTGTCTCATGTCAATGATGTGGGATACATCATGGCCCTCCTTCGACACGGATGCTTCATGTCGACTTCAACTCATTATCCAAGAAGTTGATCGAGAGACTCCCTTCCAGTACCTTAGAGCTTACATGCCCTAATGGCAAGTTCTTCGCACTCGATGACAAAGTCACATCATTGACTTTCGACCGGGCGATTTCATGGGTGTTTGAAATCAATTCCTTTATTCACATTCCATGAACTGTGTTGTTGGTACCTTGAGAGCCATTGTCATTATTGGTGGTTTCTCTCGCGCTTGTTAACGGTTCACATCATTGACCGGTAATCAAGCGATTTTCTAGCATGTTCGACTTCAACACATTCATTCACATGTTAAAATTTGTACTTTGATCAGGTCGTTTAGAGCGCAAGACCCCGGTCTTAGATTACACAAGTCCAGGTTGCGAGGCGATGTGACATGCTCATGTTGATATACGTGTCTATTTCAGATGGATGGTTGCGACCATACCATAAGTTATTTTATGTGATCCTTATAATTATTGGATGGCTGTGATAATACCTTGGTTGTGTTATGATCCTTTCTATTAGATGGTTGTGCCCATACCTTGGATCCATTTACATGATCATTCTCTAGATGGTTGTGTCCGTTCCATGATTCATGTATCATTATTCAGAGTTTTTAGTGATGTATATTTATCTATGCTTTCTTGCAGGTTTTCCGATGACGAACTCTGGTTCCTTGCTTCCACTTGTAAAGCATTTCACCCCTCACTCTAGTTCGGCCTTCATGCTTTAGGGGGCATTTGTTACACAACATTTTGTCACTGTCCCTGTACTCCCCGTCCATGATCCTGGAGGACCTCTACAATGAACTCGACATGCTTTCCCATCATGAAGAAGCTCCCAGTATATCCCTCTTCATGAGCATAATAGCTCCCCTTTGCATCATTTCCCAAGAATCTTCCTTTTATGTCGTACGAAGTGACTAAGCCCTTTTCCAGTCATGTTGATCCTCTTTTGGAAGGCTTTTTAAATATGGAGCTGAAGCTTCCATGTCTATAAGCTTCGTAACGGAAGTCTGGTAGATGGTTGGGCCAAATGGAGCCGAGAAAGTCAACTTGGGCTCCTTTCCTCTATTAGGATGGAACAAACTCAAGAGATAAGACCTTCTCCCATGATGAGAGGAACCATCTCCCATCCATCCAAGCTATATAAACCTCTCTTTTTCCCAAGAGAAAGCTAGTTGGAGTTTTTAGTTTTTGGAGTGAGTTTGAATGATTAGCAAGTCATCTATAGATTGTAGCTTTCTAATGTATGTTTGAGGGAGAATAGTGTGTTTTTGGTTTGTTTTGAGACTGGAGGGAAGAGGCCTTAAAACTTCCATTGTTGAGGCTATCCATGAAGTTCTATCAAAAGTTTGGGAACCCATATACATCAGAGGAGACCAACAACGTCAAGGCACTAGTTGTAATCTCTTTCTAATTAATATAAATGAAACTATTGATTGATTTCCTACATGAAGTGTCATTTTACATATTTATGGCTTAGTGTTCCTTGACCTATTAAGTAGGTTGAATACAATATTGTATGCTATCATGTTTGTTGTTGTTGTTGTTGTTTGCTTGTTTCAGGTATTCGAAAGAAGGAAATGGAAGATAACTGGAGTGAGGAAGTAGGATCGTCACCAAGCGGAATAGCATTCTAAGAGGTTGGCCCTCTTAATTGATTCTAGCTTAAGGAGATTTTACATAGATTGTTTGTTTGTGGTTAGACCCGCTCTCTTAGGCTAGAGGAATTGTTTGTGTCCACACTGAGAATTTACCTACACCACATGGCCTCATGTCAATCTTAGAGAAAATTGCTTCTCCCTTCAACTGATCAAACAAATCATCAATCCTCAGTAATGAGTACTTATTCTTAATAGTCACTTTTTTCAATTTCCTATAGTCAATGCATAATCTGGGAGTTCCATCTTTATTCTTCATGTATAATATTAGTGCACCCCAAGGTGATACACTTGGTCTAATGTATCCTTTGTCCAACATTTCCTTTAATTGTAGCTTCAACTCAACCAACTCAGGTTTGCTCATCTCGTTAGGTGCTTTTGATGCTGGAGCTACCCCTCGCACTAACTCATTAGAGAAGTCTACTTCCCTGTGAGGTGGCAACTTTGAAATTTCCTCAAGAAATACATCCTTGAACTGTTGTAAAATTGGGTACCTACACAAAAAATCAGCATCCTCAACCTCCTTACCTTTGTCACTAGAAATATGAACTGAAAATAACACACCTTTTTTTGCGACTGCGCTTTTCCTGCATAGATGTCACGATCCTAACTGATGTGGCTTTCTTATTTCCCTGCAAGACTCTTGGTTCCACATTGTCATCCACACACTCAATGGCTTTGTCATAATAGTCTACCTTGTTTCTATGAATATACAACCAATCCATGCCCAACAACATGATGTATGATCCCAACGGTAACACATTCAAATTTGTTGCGGTAGGCATACCATTCAAATCAAATGCACAAGATCTTACCCAATGATAAAATCACTTCTTTGTACCTGTATCCAACTACACTAACCAAGATTCTTCATGTAATTCCTTACTCAAACCACACTTATCCACCAAGTCAGGACTAGCATAGCTATAATTAGATTGAGGTTCAATTAAAATAGAAATAAATTGATCACAAATATTACGTCCATCTCAATGATATATGCCTGATGATCTGCCTATTTTTTATCCAATGCTGCATAAATATGAGGAACGCTTTGACCAACATCCCCAACATTTTTTGCCTCTTGTGTGCTATATATATGAGGCCTACCACCCAGATTCTATGGGAAATCTCCCCTAAGGTGCTCCTTTCCACATGTCCAACACTCCAATCGACCATTACCCTCACCTCTATGTTGTTGTTGTTGTTGATGTGACCATGTCCCTGTCTAGCTGCATTGAACCTGTTTTGTGGTGCCACATTTTCTTTCTCATCTGAATTTTGAGGCCTTGTTCTTTTCATCTTCCATTTACCTTTACCTTTACCTTTTCCCTTCCATCCTTGCTGAGATTCATTCTTATGCTTTGACTATTCATAGCAATGCTTCAGTTTCCCAATGACTTCCTCAAGTGACCGAGGCTCATCATACTTAATCCAATCTCTAAATGCTAGTGGAAATCCATTGACAAATCTTTTAAATTTATCCTTCTCATCTTTAAGATATAGTACATACCTCAATAGCTCCATAAATTTGGTTGTGTACTCTTCATTTGTCATTGATTCCATCTTTAGCTCATAGAATTCTTTGGCCTTATTGTCATAGTACCTTTCTGACAAGTACTTCTTCTTAAAAAGCCTCTTGAACTCATGCCAATTCAAGTCATCTGTCCTGATGTCTCTAACCCACTTCACATCTTCCCACCAAATTTCTGCTTTACCTTTCAAGCTGAAGATATCTAATTTTGCCTTCACGTTATCTATGTAATTATGCAACTCAAAGAATTTTTTCATCCCAAGTATCCAAGCCTCTACATCTTTCAGCTTCTTCACATCTCCATCAAAATTAGATGGCTTTTCTTTCTTAAACTCATCTGGAAAGTATGCCCTATCACTCCTCATGTAAGGATGATAACGATGATGATCATAATGTCTATTAGAACCAAAACTAGACTAGTACATGTATCGATCACCTCTCCTATCCAGAGTATCCAACAACTTCCCATCTATAATAGTTTCATCTCTATCTGAAATGTGACCACCATGAGACCTAATGCCATATGCCCCATTAATTTTTTCCTCCTTTCCATGGCTGATATGAAGTGTCCCTTGTCACTACAATTCTAGAAAAATCTGAGAAGTATAGCATTAACCTCTGCTTGTTTCTATTGTGCCTATATGATCCGGTCATTGTCTGCCTTACAACTCCTTATTTCTTCCTTCAAGCTTCTCAATGTGTTTTCCAAATTAGAAAGTGCCCAACACCAATTTTCTCATCTGATTCATAGGGAGAGTCTTTGTAGTCTACCATCTTGCTAGCCATTTGATCTCTTTCCTGCAAGTCATACTATGTCAGCTAAACCAAATCACAATAAACCAACGTACCTTAGCATAATTCAAGGAGGATACCTCATCTGCAAGATCATAAAATCAGCATGATACATGTATAACATAATCATAAGAAGAGGGAAAATGGAGCTCATATGCATTAGGGTTACACTGTGTGGGGCTGCAGGAAAAAAATCGGATGCTACAAATAGTCCCTTGGAGGGCTCGGATGGCAACTACGGATCCAAGGTACCTGGCCTTTGGTGGGCTCTCAATTCTAGGTGGGCAGATGTTGCACCTCCTAATAGGCAAGGGAAACTGGGATTATGGATCGTAGGTTACCCAAAACTTTCAGAAGAGGGAGACCATGGCCCTGTAGCAGAATTCACCCTCGAGGCGAAAATAGCGATATCGCTCCGACACAAGCAAGTCATTATCCCACACCAGCCAGTTGACGATGGCATAACATCCCTATTGGATGGGTTAAATAGATTTTCTTTGAGACGTATGCAGTTGGGTTTGGTGGAGCTGAGGATGGTGGAGGCTGCAGAGTTAACAGTAGATATATCCTACGTGACTTGGCGCTTCTACTCCAAAAGACCCCTATGTCGTCACTACTTTATTTTGATAACGTGATTTGGAGAAAACAAACCTTGTTATGCCTAGATATGTAGAGATACTTGCATATCGACTCTACAGTGGAGATAAGGCTTTCACATCAAATAAACCAGCACGGCGTCACAGAGTTGGATGGGATCTTTCCAAATTTGGGTACACCGGGCATAGAATTAATAGGCCCTAAAGTCAAAAAGGACAAATTCCCTCTGATCTTGGTTTTCCACTATAATTTTTGTTATCCTAAGAAAAATCCATATTGTGCGCAGAGATTTGGCTCAGAGGGGGTGGCCCCTATTTCGATATGCTCCAACAATTGACCCAAACTGCACTTTGTGCCAAATGGGTCATCTGAAGCAGAGCGACCACTCTGCAACAAGATGGACATAGGCTCCTGGAATCTAGTAAAACCATTTCATTTTCAAATCTTTATAAAAACCCCTGTAGGGGATTCTTTATTAGTTTGGGTGAATATAACAGACAGAGTGATGCAAGTAAATCATAACATCACGCATAATATTGGATACCCTGATCATATGCAAAACTTGATCTATGGGGGTAGATCATTCCAGGATAATTGATTCCTAATGTATTATAACATCCTATCAACTTCCACCATAACCCTCAACCTGCGATTATGAAGAGGTGTTGCGGCCTCTAGTAAAATAAAAAGAGCAGGAGGGGGTTTTGGGAGTAGTACATTAAAAAGAACATAATCAAAACAGAATCATATAAATGAAGGACTCTCCTTCAAGAACATATTACAAGGAAAAAACTCAACTATAGAACCAACAAAACAAGTAGGTACTTCTCCTAGTCCGTACTTAGTGGAGAAACTAAACTACACTCCAAACTAAATATTGACATCCCAGAGACAGATGAGCAATGTGCTACCTTTGAATCACAAGCCATCATTTACCGATTCAACTATTTCTGGCCAAAACCAATGGAGCTTTTTCACTGGATATTCACAAATTGGAAAATACATTGTGAAATACACCTTTGTTACAAAGGTTTCTTCATTGTAAAATTCCCATAATCAGATGCAAGAGACATTATCCTTCAAGAAGGGCCATGGTTCTGGGGATCGACGGGACTTTTCATCTCACCTTAGTTTCCATATTTTGATGCAAATACCATGGTTGTTACTAGAATGTCGGTTTGGGTATGGCTGCACAATCTCCCTCTACATTTATGGGACAATCGAGTCCTAGCAGGTATAGGAAATATCATTTGGAATTACATCAAAACAGATACCCAAAGATTGGGGGAAAAAGTCTTCATTTTCGGACGAATATGTGTGGAAGTAGATCTCAATAAAGGCTTACTTAATCACATACAAGTGATCCACAACCAGCAGAAATGGACACAGCTATTAGATTACAAGAACACAACTTTCAAATGAAGAATTTGTAGGCAAACAGGGAACCTTCAAAATTCATGTCCTGAAGCCAAGAAAGACACTCGAAGAAAGAAGAATACTGGGAAACAACCAAAAGGTTGGAAATTCCCCCCACCTGAGTCTGAAGGGGAGGAGGATGAACTAGAGGAAGATCCCTCTCCCAATGGGAACAACTAGACATCAAATGAACCAAAAACACCAAGGGAAACCTCTCACGACCCAACTGAATCTCAAAGCAATTCGATACAATCATAAAAGAAACCAAAAGAAAAGGATAATAGTGGAAATAAATGTTTACATACATCAGACAATTCAGATTCGAACAAGGACATTGCAAGACCTAAAGTTGGAAATTTGCTCGCTCTTGTCTCTTCTACGTCGTCACAAGGGGAATGGTGCAAGGTTGAGAAAAAGAAAGGGAGAAAAGCCTAACTTTTCTCTTAGTATGTATATAAGTTTGTTTTTTTGTTTGCATTGATTATCATCAATCATGGACATGATGATGCTATGTTTCTTAGTAGATGCAACATGTAATTTTATTTTCATTAATAAAACTATGATTTTTTCCTTGGAAAAAAAACATAATCATAACAACATATAAACATATAAAAAATAAGTGCATCAACACATAAGTGTCATTCTAGCTAGAGTCCAGTCACCAATGCATGACCATATCAATTACACGTACCATGACCTCATGCATGACGACAACCATTACACCATTGTACACATGGCCACATGTAACCATCAACATGTATAAGCAATGCGTAATCAACCACACACACACATGAACGCATATAATCAAGAATAAGAGAACAATACTTGAAACCAAGCTTACAAGAATGATACATACAATCAATTACATACAAGAATATAACCAAGCATAGAAAATAATACGTGTAAGCGACATAAAACAACATGTAACTAGTCATACACTCATGACGATGCACTCCACAATAACACCATTAACTTTCCACATGATGACATCACTACAATCATGATCAAAATTATGCAAATACAACAAGGACATGGAATGCAAACATAAGAGACACACATGCAATTGACATGCATGCATGACCAACGCACACAGCGCATCTAGTCTGAGGGGTGAACAATGCTCTGATACCACTCTATATCACCCTCCTCCCACATCTACCCAAGTAACCGGCCAACTGGGGTAAACATGTGATGAGAGGATACTATGATCATATTCAACCTCCTATGTGACCTTAAGGAAATGGAATTGACATAAACACAACATACAGACTTTTCACATCAACTTCAGGACCTCTGAGAACCATCCCAACACTTCAGGCAGCTTTCCCTTGGGTCCCACTAAAGTTTTTGATCACTTCGCCTTTGGATGCTCTCATGACATAGGCCTGATAGCATCTAGGAGGCTCTAGACGCTCTCATGCTATAGGCATGCCAACTTCCAGGGACTATTTGTCTAATTCTATGCCAGCAACCCCGGGATTTAAACCAATTTTTCAGGCTCTAAGCTATGAGGTCACTGAAGTACTACAAGTCTACATATCAGTGATCAACAACATGATCACTCCTCATCATGATCAAACTATTCACCATTACTAGACAAGAGATCATCAACATGAGCTACATAAATAATATGGTTCTGAGTTCGAGGACTCCTAAAACTCTGCTACAACTTTAATAGTAGTAGCAAAAATAGACATCAAAACTACAATCACTGATCAACATGGTCACTCATGAAACTCATCATTGATTCAACGCTACTAGAAATACATAAACATCATCAACAAGAGATACATGAACATCATCTAGCTCAAAGTCTTCAGACTTGGATTGCTCAACATTATAACATGATAGAAATTGAAAAGGTTTAACATGCCTAGCCAATGATTTTGGTTTGAGTGAAGGGTTCATCTCCTCAACCTTATAATGTGGTAGAAAAAGATTAGCATGCCTAACTAGTTGTTTTCCTTTGAGTGAAGGGTGCATTATTGTTAAGGCCATGGTAGAGGAGTTCAACAATCAGTACCACCAACATCAACAAAGTTCAACAATCAATGCTACCACGATCAAGGTTCTTAAAGGGCTTCATGCTCTTGATCAAATTCCAATTTCATACCCTCACGCATGATAGAATCAAATGGAAACATTGCAAACCCCGAAACCATGAAATCCTGAAAACCATTAAGTTTGTTGAATTTTGAGTGAAATCTAAAATTCTAGTTTCTCCATATGAAATCTAGTGAGGTCGAAACCACTCTCAAACATCCTCAGTCATTTCATGGTAATGTTAAAAATTTAAGTAAAAGGATGAAAATTATACTTTTACTTTAAGAATTAACATTACCATTAATTGTCAACATTTTTAAGGTTGAGATGTGTCAAGAAAATGAGAGGGTAGGCATGTTTTTCTTGGAGGGACTATTTTTGGAGGAAAAAAACCCCAAATTTCCCTCAAAACAGCTTCAAAACTCACAAAAATGCATTTTGTGGGGTTTATAGTTTCCCTGGTAATAAATTGGCCGGTTTAGGACAAAACCGACCAATTTGACCACAAAATTGTTGGTTCCGTCCTAAACCGGCCGATTAGGACCAATTTGTCCACGTTTTTGGTGAAATGGAGGGTCAAACCAGGTTTTTCTGCCGGTTTGACTCGGTGGGCTAGCTAACTGGCCAGTTTGACCAGTTACTGGTTCAGACCAGTCGGTTTTTAAAACACTGCGAGGGTGGCATATTGTTCATCACTGAGCCTACGTCTAGGGAGCTGATCACGGGGGAGACATGTGTCACTCTTTTCTCAGGGCATGTTAGGACCATGTATGAGCAGAGGATACCAGGTATGGCTGAGGTAGTTTCCCAATATGTGTCTAGGCTCCAGACCTTTTATTGGCACATTATCGAGAGGGCGGATGGCCAACCCAGGGGAGATGGTTGGCAG
Source organism: Pinus tabuliformis (assembly GCA_031772625.1). Classification (NCBI taxonomy): domain Eukaryota; kingdom Viridiplantae; phylum Streptophyta; class Pinopsida; order Pinales; family Pinaceae; genus Pinus; species Pinus tabuliformis. The sequence goes on from CM062817.1 coordinate 394,008,833, forward strand.
GGACAGGAGGGATCCACATACCCTGATTCGATTACGAGTATCAGATACCCGTCTTTTGGTTGCATTCAGAGGGTAGCTATTTGGCGCACGTGGCTTCCAACGATTATCGGTACTACACAGTGGCAGGCATAGGTTAGATTAGCATGCATTAGATTAGCCCATGATATATGGAGCCTATATATTGATCACATGCAGGGACTAGAGATGAGGCATGGATGGATTCCTATAGTTGTTAGAGCTATGTTGCAGCAGGTCCAACTAGTGGATGCAGGGATTCAGTTGATTGATAGATCACTCTATCTCGTGATGGTTGGAGTCATGGCAAAGAGTGGTCTAGTTCACTCTGGGGTTGGCACATGGGGGTACACAGTGGCCTTCATTAGATGGCAAGGTAGGCTTTCTTTATGGCTACACCGCTTCAGAGTTAGATTTAGACGGGTAGACTTTGGCATCATGGAGATGTCGGGGCAGGATATGTCTCGCCTCTATCAATATTCCACCATCGAGTTCCAGGAGAGGAGTATATTGTCTGCGCACGATGGTAAGTATGTCATAGTCAGAGTAATGCAGCGTCAACATGCTGACACCACTTTGGGACTAGCAGGGAACTGGGGCATCACAACTCTTCACAGCTCAATAACCTTTAGGGATGCGCTGGCTACTACAGGAGGAGATCATACAGATCTTCCATTGGGATTTAGTGAGTCACTGATGGAGAAGGAGACTTGTGGTACCTGTATCGGGCAGGATAGTGAGTGTAGAGAGGGGAGATTTATGTTGGACAGGATGGCCTGGGATCCGGGTATTGAAGGATTCTTTCATATCATGACAGTGCCAAGGTTAGGGACGATTCAGTGGCACATATGGTACCTTGGCACATTTTGCAGTGACAGTGGGGAGAAATAGTTAGAGAGGATGCTTGTTCAAGCATTGCTTGAGGACAAACGATTTTTGGTGCATTGGAGGAGCTTGTTGGATGAGGATGCTACTTGGAAGGGTGAGCACATACTTGAGCATCCAGCACTAAAGTTTCTTGGGGACAAATAACATTTGGGAGGAGAGGATTGTAATGTCCCTTCCTAAATTATTTTGGAACATGATTAATCTCTACATTTTGAAGCCAATTTTGGAGGTGATGGGTCCCATTCGATTTTATTAGGAATCTAGACTTAGTAGAAGTTATTTCGGCGTGGTTAAGTTATACGTGTGGGCCATCCACATTAAGAGAATACACATTCCCTAGTTCTATTTGCATGGAGGAGAAATCGATGGTTGAATGAGGGACCCACAATGGAGGGAAAAATGCTCCACGAAATCTATATAAGGAAGGTATCTCTCTTCATTTCATCATCTTTTGACATATTGAACTCAATCTTAGTTGCTTGAGCTGCTTAGTGGGTTATTGTGCTGTTTAGCACGCGAGTGTTTCTGAGCGGAGATCTCAACCCTTGCTTTGGTGGAATTTGAGTGCCATCCCTAGGAGGGAGTTCTTCTTCATCTCAGTTTGTAGCAGTAACAACAAAGAGACGAGTTACAACAAGCTATAGTCGAGTTCCAATAGTAGGGAGACGAGTTATAGCAGTTGTAGTCGAGTTCCAGCATCAAGGAAGTAACAACAAGGATGCCGAGTTACAGCCACATGGAAAGGAGAAACATGAGGGCCAAGTTACAGCAGCAAGGAGGCTGAGTTCCAACAGCAGGGAGACTAGCAGCGACGTAGAGCAGGGGGAGTAACAACAACGCTGAATAGGGAGAGTAATATTTGTGCAGGCACTGCGCAACCATTGGAGTGAGATTTGATGGGGAAACATTATGCAGGGGATTTGGAGCTGGGGTTTGGGAGATAATTTGGAGGGCCATTTTAGGAGGATTGTTGGAGCCGGGAGTGCATAGATTGACAGGATCAGTGACAGCAACAAAATTCGTATTTGGAGGAGGGTCAAGCTGTGAAGGGTCAATTTTTGAAGGTTGGAATAAAGGGAAACCCTTCCTAGGTTTTTCCGGGTTTTTGGCAAGGAGTACGCTCTTAATTTTATAGGATTTTCTGGGCAGATCTAAGGGGTGAAACAGGGGTCCCAACTTAGCCAACAGCTAGAGGAGCTAAGGGGAATTTGGGCCAAAATTCCGAGATCAACATTTGGCCAATTCCTTCGTGGGTTATTCTAGGTTTCTTGTATATAGGCTGGGATTAATTTCCTATAATTTTTTGAGGAACGAGGAAGGCTTTAACAACAGATCATTTAAGGCATCAACACCATTTTGGGCAGTAACACCGCAATAGTTCGGCTGGATTACCATCAGATTTGAGGAGGTTGTTCCATTGTTCATTTTGGGTTTTGGCTAGCTTGCTTAGAGCAAGCCCAAGTGCACACATTCCAACATCTTGTTGTACACCTCTTCCCATTTAATAAAATGAGTAGACAACGCCAGTTTAGTTGCCAATTTTTTGGTCTGATGGTCTGATTTAATTTTCTGGCGTTGTTTTTATTATTCACTTTGCATAGCACTATTTTTCCTAGTTTGCAACATTACATGTTAAAACATTATAACATGGGTCAATACAATCATTTTTCAAAAGAGGTAGAAGGATGGGAAATTATATCTAAAGGTAGTCATAAGAAGGTACAAAGAAGTCTGAACAAAGCATAAGTATACGGTATGAAAATTTTGTTTATATATTGACAATTCCATTTGTCAACATATAAGAAGCATAAGGGTTAAAAAGGATTTGAAAGCAATCATGAAAAGTGAGTGAAAAGAAGTTATTATGTTTGGAATATGATTTAAAAAGGACACCTATAGAGAATTCTAGTTCTCTTAGCTGACACCTATAGGACTATATGATGGTAAGCAAGTCATGTTGATAAACAATTTACAATTGTTAAATAAAATCAAAGAAGCCATATAAAGTTCAAAAGGAGTCATTGTTTGCTGAGTGTTGAAACAAAACGACTTGCCCAGAAAAAAATTTGATCACAGTGTTTTTTGAGTTGAGTTGGAATGCAGGGTTGTTGTGGATGTTGCCGAAGGATGAAAACGAATGCCCTGATGTGAATATTCTTTTAGAGTGTTGAATTGTGAATGCCTATTGAACTGAAGGTCAAAATCGAATGCCTGTAAATTGAAATTGAATGCTGGGTTGCTGAGCTTGTTGTAGAATGCCGTGAATGCCCGTAGAATTAGTACGCAGAGCCTTTAGGGATTGTTGAGTTGAAACGTTGAACGAATGCCTATTGTGAATGCCTGAAATCAAATAGCTACTTGTGAATACCGTTTCCAGAGTTAGAACATAGAATTGAATGTTGTTGACCATAGTGGAGTGCAGAGGTTATTGTGGAACAGAAAAATCGCTCAGAAGGATTTTTCTGTGTTGGAAGAGGTAAGCCCCATTTCTTTGCCTGGATTGAGAAAAATAGTAAAAATTTTGTTGAAAATTCCTCTATCAGAATCGGTAAGCCCCATTTCTTTGCCTGGATTGAGGAAAATAGTAAAATTTTTGTTGAAAATTCCTCTATCAGAATCATTGTGGATATGGTTATCGATTTTCAAGCCAACATTCACTTCCTCTACCACAAAATTCGAGATTCTATTAGTCAATTTTGAAAAAAAAATCAAAATTGGATGTTGAGACCCTCGAAATCATTTTTTTTTTCAAGGGATTGATTTAATTTGATGAGGGATCTGGGAAATTTAAAATGAAGTTTTCACATTAAAAACATTTCTCAAGTAGGGTACATCAGAAATCAAATTCCTGAGCACAAAGAAATTCCAAAATGAATTTTCAGGGTCACAGAGAGTAGAAATTGGTCAATTTATCATGATCTTCCTTCAAGAGGTACAAAAAAATCAAATTAAAGTTTCGTTTGTTTCTTGTTCAACAGACAGAAGAAAAAAAAACATTGTGAGCAAAAATTCCAGAATAGAAAAAAACACAGTGAGCTAAAAAAATTCCAGAGAAGAGTTTGTTTTTCTAGAAGGAATACTCAAGAAAGAATTGTGTTTTGTTTTCAAAATGGTGTCTAGAATTTAACCAGAACAATTTGATATTTCTATAGTACACCAAGACTGTTTAGAGTTTTTAGAAACGAATCATTGGACTTCATTTTTGACTAAACTCAGTGGGCATAATGAAAAGGCATGTCTAGAGTTTGCAACCTCATTTGATGAAGAGAAGGCCATTGTAGGAAACCTTATTCTCAAACTATCAGAAGATATAATGGCACAAGTTACTGGCCTTCCCCAGGAAGGAGAGAGGTACTTCAAAACTAAGCAGTGGAAAGACAAATCATGGGCACCATTTATTTGCAGATCTAGAGTGCCATTAGTTAACTGGAAAAAGGGAATTTCTAGGAGTTGGCTCATACATTCTTGGGACGAAATGGTGTATATCATCCAAAAATTCATTACATGTGAAGGGGGGTTCAACATAGTTTACTTGTACCATGTCAACTTTTTACAACATTTGAAAGGAGATTGCAAAATTAATGTCCTATTATTTATTGCACAGTCTCACTAAAATGGAAAAAGGGGTATAAAAAAGAAAAAAATAGCAATCCAGAAAAAAGCTTCAATTAAGAAAAAAATCTTGTATCATTATGGATTAATTAAAATGATTATTATGCATGGATTTCAAAAACAAAATTTTCTATGGAATCAGTTCATAGCAAATAATGATTTTGAAAAGAAGAAAGATGATTCAAAGGAGTATATTTGTGTTCCAAGTGATGATGATGATGAAGAAGAAGTTCTTCCAAGGGCAACTAGCTCAGAACTGCCTTTGGGGAAAATAAAAACAAAGAGTATGATAAGAGAAGAGGATAAATTGAAAGAAAAAGATAAAATTTTCCATACCTATGAAAGAAAATCCAGAAAACGCTTTCATGCTAAAAAAAGACAAACTTTGGAGGAAAATGATAAAGTACAACAATACCAATATGATTATTTGCAAGCTTTATAGGGACAAGAGGAAAGCGGAGGAACAAGAGGAACAATGATAGACACACACTGACACTTTTTGTGCATGAGGACATGCAATGACTTCCTCTTGGGGGAATGTTGGGTATCACCTTTCTGGTGTTTTATCTTGGCCACATAAGCCATTTTTGCTTTCATTTTCCTTTTTGCACTTCTATTTTCATCCACAAAACCCTTGAAATTAATCAAATCAGGTACAATTGTCATTTACTTTTAATGATTTAAATTTTGATAAAGTTTTGCTTTAAAATTAAAATTTTAGCAGTAATTACGGATGTTGCAACTTCCTGTAATAGCTCTGTGTTTTTCATATGTGCAGGACAATTGGGTAAAATCCGAAGGTTTTTGGGTAATCCTCATTGTACAAGGATGGTGAAACTCCTATTTTTCTCCTGAAAAGGTTCACAAAGGTGCTCGGTCAACGCTGGTCAAACTAGGCCAGTCATGCAGAAAATCCCTTGTTTTAAGCATAAAATTTGGGCAGTTTTGGATTTTGAGGGATTTCTCCCAAATTTTAGTGATAAGAGGGATGAATTTGACCTGTAGCCTTTATTTAGGATTGTCATAAATACATTTGAATATTTTTAGTCAATTTGTTACAAAAACGCTTGTATAAAAATGTGGCATTTGATAAAGGAAGACATATATTGTGTTATGTTAAGTTTGATGAACTTTTGCTATTTAGTAAAGTGAATTGATTCAAAGTTTCTTATACCTGCATTGTGCTCAATGGATGATGTTTAGTTTGGTTTTCAAGTTCGTCTAAGTTGGTCTTCACTTAAAGTGTGCAAGCAAAGCGTGGAGGACCCCATTGCCAAGCCTGTGCACTAATTTCTCATTGTTTGGTATGTTTTTCAGTTTGTTGTAATTTCATTGTGTGAATTTGTTATTTATTTTGGTATCATTTGACAAAATTGCTATTGATATGCTTGATAAGAAATATTATGAATTGACCTCCTGTAAGGGAGCTTAATTTTCCTTTCGTTTTCAATAGTTAAAGTTGTAAAAAATTGCTCATTTTGCTTATATGTGATTGAATTGCTTCAATTTAATTAATTAATTAATTAACTGAAGAAATTGGTGACCTAAAGGTATTGATTTTGTCATTAATGGCTTTTTGAATCCATCTCCTGTAAGGGAGATTAAAGTTTACTTGACAATAATGGTTAAGATCTCAAGTTAGTTAAGTGTTAATCTTTTATAATTAGTCTCTAAACCATAGATTTTGGTGTGCTTCTAAGTTTACGAAGTCTGGATTGATGGTATAATTAATGATCTAATTTATACCCTTAAATTAGGCTGACACTCTCCTACAATGTCAAATGTTGGTTAAGCTTGAGGTTTAACTTGAATAAGTCTCTTATTGAATTGTGGAGTATTATCTACTAGTTCAAATCAAATTGATTAAAATTGGGAAAAGTTAATGGCAATTTCTCTATTTCCCTTTTAGGCAGTTGCATTTACTTGTATTAGTAGCAAACTAGGTAGGTAATTGTGATGGCCTTATTAGTAGTTGATTATTATTCTATGGTGGAGGAGGCAATAAAGGCTAGATTTGTTGAAGTGGCCATTTTTATTGTGGTCTAAAAGATTGTTGCTCAGTGCTAATTTGGCCATTAAGCAACTTGGTTTAAATGTGATTGTTATTCATGGGTCATTAAATAGGCCATTGTATTTTAAAAAGTACAAAATAGGGCCATTGATTACTATAATAATGTGATGGATACTAAAATGTTGTTAGATACTGATTTGAACAAGAATATATATATCATAATTGATAGGTATAAGTTATAAATCTTGATTTCAATTGCTTTATTTTCACATGTCGATAATAATTTAAGTATTTTTTTTCCTTAAAGAAGTCATTTTGAGGAGATGATCTCTTTAAGTGATCAAATTTCTTTTATTATTACCATTCATAGTAGCATTTTAGAGTTAAGCAACAACCTTTGAATTATTTTTCTTCATTGTAGTATTGATGAAATAAGGAGTTGTTGTAGTCCTTACAACAACTCCCATTATTCTACATTGTTTTCATAAAATAATTGGACCCTATTGTTATCACAAAATCAAACACTGAAGGCTGCTAATCAGTCAGACTCAGTGTAACTATTTCAAACCAGACTTTTGACTAAGGCTTAGCCTCCTTAGCCTGAGAGGGCTCTCTCAAAGGGGTTACTGATTTTAAATATTGATGAGATGGCTAACTCTTGCAAAGTAAATTTAACATATGAATTGGCTGGACAAACCTTACAAAGATTTCCATTGGGCTCATGGAGTTAATCATTATTTCAGCAAACTATAAAACCACTCATTCATAGAAGTCAGGGCATGTAATGTTTAAACACTCAAGACACCTCTCAAATAAACCTCAACTTACAAATACACACAGGAAATCAGAGCAGCAGAGTGAATTCTGAGTGATTGTGTATCTATAAAGCTGTAAAACATAAAGGATAAAACAAAACACATATATCTTGAGCATCTAAAACAATGTACGAATCCTGAGAAGAAAAAGCAGTCATTTGTATTACTGAAAACAAGTTCTTACATAAGCCAAGATAAACTCTGTTTCTCAAAAACATCCAACCCTCATTACATCAAAGTTTGATCTATATATAGAGGTACACCCTTAACTAATTTGAGCTTCCTCCTCCAGCATGAGGGGAGCTCGATGACTGCTACTAATTACCCCTATCTACCATTTAACTAACTCATTAAATACATTAAGTGCTGAGCTGTAATTACAAAGAGTCCTAACTAAACTAAAACTCTGATTTTATTCTCCTCGTAGCATGATTCTTTCTTGATCCTTGACACCTGTCTCCTTAAAGTTTGGCCGAGATAGCTGAGAGAAGGATGCAATGAACAAGCTAGCTTTGGATACTGAATGCGCTGATGGTTCATTAATCATAAGGATAAAACCCCTGTTTTTCCGGTCCTTGTCTCCCACCATTCTTCAAAAATTAAGCAGCATGTTCCCAGCTCTTTAATACCCCAAAAATAACGAGCATCACCATATTCCCAAATGTGCTGGAAGCTTTGTTGATTGAACAGGTGTACCAACCAACTTCTCGTATGCAGCTCCCTCAAAACCCTAATCACCGAGAATAAAGTGGCTTTATAACCAAAAATCTTAAACTTAGGTTAAAAGATTTCACCTTTTGTTAAAGGTACACCTGGCATATGTTGAATGGCTGTAGCAGCTTCCTTTGATCCCTTTCATGTCACTGAGGTGTTCCCTTTGCAAATTTCTGATTCTTCTTTCAAACTGTTTGCCTGCGTTTTTTTAAAAACAACACCTACAGCAGTTTCGCAATTTCGTAGCGCGCTACGAAACTGCGAAACTGTTTTAAACAATTTCCATTTTCCTTGAGATTTTTACTGCTCTGCCACCTGATTGCAAAACTCCTTTTTACCTTGGATATGTATAGCAGGGTCTACATGCCTTCAAAATAATGGAACTTAAACAAAATTTGACAAAATTTAGAATATGACCTTTCTCACCATCAATGAGCAGCCAGTTAACCTAGCTGTGCTTTTAAATCTGCAACCTCTCTCCTTAAAGCTTTGTTTTCAGCTCTTAAACGCATGTTCATTTTTCTAATGAGTTTAGCTTGTTTAAGAGCTGGAACTGTCCATGTATATACATCAGCCACTGAATCTACTTGACCCACTAGGTTTTTACTACCTTTTAACACAGCTCTTCGATAGTTGGCATACCTGACTGCAAGCTCCCTAGTGACATTCTTTGCCTTGGCAATTACATCTTTTGCTGCCTCCATCTGGTTCTTTATGGCTATGATATTACCCCCTTGGGAAATAATGACTGTTCTGTTCTTGCCTTTTTGCTTGATTTGTTTTGCCTCCTCTGTTCTAGACAGCTCTTCAACTACCTCTGTTCTGGGCATCTTTAAAACTTTCTCTCCTTTATGCAGCTTCTCAGCTTCCCTGACTTGTTTCCTTGTAACCGGCCTTCGTGGTTTGAAAATAAATTCCTCACCAGGTTCATCAAATTTTAGTCTCTTTGAAGCTTTGGACTTTTTAGTGTTCTCCGGTGATGATTGAGTTAAATCAATGTGCACTGGTTCAACCTGCTCAAACTCAATTGCCTCAAGCAAATCACTCAAACTGGCCTTAGATATTGGACTTTCCTCAACAGCTACTGATTTTCCCTTCTCTTTGCTTAATTGACTCCTTGTCTTAACTCTTGATACTTTTTCTGACCCACTTGATCCAGGTACATCTTTCTTGTGCTTGACCTCTTCTTTTGATGATGGCTGAGGTGGCTCTTTAATAACCAAGGGCTTCACTGATTTATTTAATTTAGTCTTGGTCTTCTTTTTATCCTTTACCTCCTTTCTAAGCTCAGCTATTGTGGGTTCCTCAACTGATTCTTCTCTTTCTCTAACCGGCTGTGGAGTAAGGCCTGTTTTACTCTGAAAACCAGCCATAAAGATAAAAGAGTTCCAATCCCTACCAATTTTCTGAAGACCATCCAGCACTAACAGTTTCACTAAACCATGGTGAAATAATGATGTCTCACAGTCATCCTTCCTTAATTGCACTTTATCACACATTTTGCTGAGACTACGAAACAGGTAAAATGGAATATCTATGGATGCTTTACCAGTAAAGTGCAACAACAACTTAAAGTGATAGGAGTAAACCTTGTTATATCTACCCTCACAGGTTAAATACTTTTGAATACATGTAAGAAGCAGAGCATACTGCTCCTTAACATAGCTTCTAGGCACTACCTTTGTTAAATCCTCATTCACATATGCCTCTTTAAGAAATTCTTTGCAGGGGTTCAAATCAAATTTAAAGTTCTTAAACCACTCTTGCCCCCCTCTTGGAATCTCAGTTACATTAGCAATTGCCTCTGGAGATACTTGAAATTCTAATATAGATACTTTAGAATTTAAACCTGTCAAGTTCAAGGCAAACTCCTTTGTTACCTGAGCATGGCCACCCTGTAGCTTCTCACAGAAATTCCAACAACCAGCATCCTTGAAAGCTTTTCTGACACCTTCGTCTCTCAATGCAAGGTCCAATCCTTCAGGCTCCGTTCTCTGACATCTTCCAGACCTATGTTCCTTTCTCTCCATTCCGCTGTCGAAATTTTTGCACAGAGAATGACCTCCAGCCTCAGCTCAAATGGCAAATTTAGATTTTTAGAACGCAGGCTCGCTTGAAAAAGAAACTCGGACTCATTTGCAATTCGGATATCTTATCACACAAGCTGGCCACTTTATGCATCATTTACAAACATCATAAAACATCCATGCATGATAAAACCGTTAGAATGATTTTTATGTACATGCCTATGAATCTATTGGTGGAGTGATGGCTCATAAGTGTTTGGGAGGTACGCCAACTGACAATAACCGGACGGAGACAATGACTCATCCCCAGACGTGACCCTTTAGGAATCTGCGCTGCAAAATGCCCAAAACTGCGATTTCGTAGCGCAGATAGTTATAAATTAGCAAAATGCGCTGCAAAATGGCTGGATGCTGACGCGCTGCGAAAATACGGAAAGGACTAGTGACATGTACAAGATAAGACATGGCTTATGCAATCATGATGGAGGATGACCAATAGTATTAGATAATGATTCACATCAAGACCCTTTAGAAACATGACCCCTAAGTAAGAAACATAGGACAAAACCCATTTGACACCAATTTTTGACAGTGAACTTTGGACAAAAATTATATACATGTGACTGTAGTTCTAGGTGATAACACCTATAATTTTTTCTAAGTTATTTTTTTGTATTATTGAAATATCATTGTTAATTTTGCTCTTATTATTTAATAAGTAATTTTCATTTCGTGTGTTTTGATTTTGAAGTCCCTTTATTTTTAATTTGTATAATTTTGATTAATTATCTCAAGAGTGAGATCAAGTTTCAAGGTTAATAGGTGAATATCAAATAATGTAAATTGATAAATTCAAAGATTAAAAAATAATATCGAATAATTTCAATAACTCAATAAAGCGTCTGTGTATTTCGTTTCAAAGGAACAAAAAAACACATTCTAATATTTAGAATGAGGAATCAATTCAATGAATGAAATTTTGTAGAAATGAAAATATGAGATGCAAATAAAAAAAATATTCAACATATGATACTTCCATACATAAAGTAATTCACCACACTGACTTTTAGGTCTCCAAAATATTAAACGACAATCTTTGATTACAGATACTAATTTTTCTTGCAGTATAATAATTCTCAACACCTTCTCCCATGAACAGTGTCATGTAAATAAAAAAACAAAAAAATCCCTTGATTCTTGCAAGAAGATTTTCTTACGGATTAAAAGCAACTTCCTATCTCCTTGTTTTTGGGTGTAGATTATTTGACTTTGATTGTAGCTAATATTCCTTCATTTGTTGTTCTAACTGCCTTGTCCCTTTTGTTGGTTGTAAGGGATTTGCTTCCCTTTCTTTCTCCTTAATGTATTTGGCCCATTAATTGTATTTATCAAATATTTGCAGTAAAAATATAGAAATGTTGTTTTTAGACCAATCTAGCATTGACTTATACGTTTCAAGATATATCTCTTTTTTGTATGCATTTGGAAGAAAATTTAGAAATTAACTCCATACACTCATATGGTAACTAGAAGAATTTTTGGATCTCTTTGTTACTCCATTGAGTGATATGTTGAATTTCATTATTACCAGCTTCTTTGTTATCATTTCCCCCCTTAGTGAAAATAGTCAAAGGTAATAATTCTTTTATTCCTCCAGGGTAGGGCATATTGAATTCTTCAATAATGTCTAATGTACTATCCCAAATTGAATCAGACTCGTCATAAGATTATTTAATCCATTGTTTAATGATGAAGTTAGATGTCCTATGATCTAATGATATCTGCAACATTCTTTTTTCTTCCTTGGAGAGTTTGCTGAAAAATTCAGAATTCTCTTTATTTTCACACATGACAATTTTATCAAATTGATCTAATGCCACACTATCATCCCGCATCTGAACATCAACCTGATCTGTAAGGGTTATCAAACCAAGATAAATATATAAATTATATTCAATTGACTAAAGAATTTCAACTCAACTTGTTTGAGTTGATCATTAATAGCAATGGCCTGCTATTTGAATACCTTTACTTCCACATGTTCTTTATTGAGTTGACTTATTTTTTCTTCCAAAGAAATAATACGAGCTTGAAATCTTGTAGAAATTGTTTGAGAATTAATCTCAAATTCTTCTTTTAGTATTTCGATTTCTCTAGCATGAACTTGTCTCAGATATTCTAATTGTTTAGTATGCTTACTTTTAGTCTTAACAAGTTGTTTCTTGTACTGCTCTTGTAATTGAATTTTTCCAATTCGGTGCATCTCTTTAATCTCTAATGCAATGATGGAAAAACCTTCTTATAACACATTGGAATGGGGATGTCTTTCCTTCTCCTAAGTAATATTTTTATTTTCCAATTTTCTTTCCAATTCACTGATTTTATTCTAGTGCTTATCTAATTCTTTAAATAGTTCTTGAACCAACCATTGGTTAACTAAAGTGAAAGCTCCAGGTGCTAAATCTATTTATATGGCTATGTTTTAAGGATCGCCTTTGCTTTCCAAGCCATTTCTAATGATGTTTTTGTTTTGGAAGGATCTAGTTTTCTTTTCGTTGATCTTTTAACAATCGATTTTGACTGGGAATTGTAATAGTAATCTCCAAGGGACACTATTTTATTTTTCATTGGTTCTATTTCATCAATATTCATTAAAAGAGCAGAGAAATTTGCAGTATTAGTTGTCAAATGAGTCATAATATGTTGGGTCCCTATAATACTAGTGATTACCCCATTACTATTGTAGTTATACCCCTTATTAATATTGTTGTGCCCCTATTGCCCCCATATTGTTATTATTGTGCCCCATAGAATCCCTCTATTGTTATTTTTGTGGCTTTATATTATTATTGTTAGGTCGGCTGGATTATATTGTGACTCCTTAGACTCCTATATATAGAAAGGAGGTTTTGTCATTTGAATCATCCAAGAATTGTTCATTTATGTAATGTAAAGGAGGTTGCCCCCTTGAAGAGACTGAATTCTAAGGCGTTGATCTATCTTTTCTATCTTTTCTTGAGCTGGTTTCATAACATTTGGTATCAGAGCTTTGGATTCTAGGGTTTCGCTGCTCCAAACAGGTCATCGTGGCATTTTCTCTATAACTTTTTTTCTGCAACGTTTCAGAAGTTCAAAAAAAAAATCCATTTGAGAAGAAATCGCGCTGAACCTCGGGTCTGAATTTCAGAGCTTTTCGCACTATATTTGCAGAGATATGATGTGAGGAGGTTGGTCTTTTTGCAGACTCCTGAATTGTATTCCAAACAGGTGACCTTGGGAAAATTGTCATAACTTTCTCTCTGGGGATTAGATTGCAATTTTGTAAGAAGGTACAGAAAGAGAACGGACTCTAGTTTCTTGTATGCATTTTTCAGATCCAAAGGTCGAAACAGTGACTCGTGGCACGTCATACAAGTTCGCTCTACTGAACTAGTCTATAATCAAGTCACTGTGAGAGATTTCGTATAACTCTTCCTTGGAGAATCCAAATTGGGTCAGACTTGTGGCATTGGAAAGAGGAGACAGAAGGCTACTATAGATCGTAGTTTTAGAACTGGAGAATCTGAAATTATAGAGATACATCAGATTCAATATCAGGCTTCTACAAAGTGAAAAAAGGTGTGTAGTTTTTTTCTTAATTTTTTGCGTAAGCTTGGTTTGAAGGAATTCAAAGGGCATAGTAAAGCATTATCATCGGTAACTAATGCCCTGAGGAAAGAAAATGCAAACACCTTGTTATGAAACCAGCTCAAGAAAAGATAGAAAATATAGATCAACGCCTTAGAATTCAGCCTCTTCGAGGGGGCAACCTCCTTTACATTACATAAATGAACAATTCTTGGATGTTACAAATGAAAAGACCTCCTTTCTATATATAGGAGTCTAAGGGGTCATAACATAACCAGAGCCGACATAACAATAATAATGTAAGGGCACAATAATAACAATAGTGGGCTTCTATGGCGCACATTAGTAACAATATGGGCACTACATTTGTACATCAACATAATAAGTGGGTTGTACTAATAACAATAAGGGGTTACACTAGCAGTATAGGGGCCTAACACACCTAGTAAGGAACCTGAAAGCTCTAGCATGACTAATGAAGAAGAGGAACAAAATCCAACATGATATATCAAAATTACAAGAACAAGTGCAACAAATGTCACGCTCACAAAAGCTAACAGAAGCTAAGATAAATAGCATGGAATCTAAGATAAAGGGCGTGGAAGCTAAGATGGATGATTGGAAGATAGATTTGAAGATAGACATGGAAGAATTGAAGATAGATTTGAACACAAACTTGAAGACGGGCATGACAGATATGAAGACAGATTTGACAAATTTTCTACAAGAAATTCTTACTAATGGTGAAAAGGTAGTAAAGGAAACTCATGATACGAACAAAAGAAATGTTAATCATGATATCATAGACTCTAATGTTGGATCGAAGACTCACCATATTCCAAAAATCGATATGAGGAAGTTTGATGGCAAGGATCCCACCACATGGATATTACAGATGGAGCAGTTCTTCGATCTCAATAATGTGCAAAACACACAAAAGGTACGTATGGAAACTTTATATTTGGAACCAAATCAGTTTGTATGGTATCAATGGCTTTGCTCTCGTAAAAAATTATCACTTGGGCAATTTTTACGGAAGAATTGATAGCACATTATGAGGATACAAAAAGCAACACTTTTTTTAGCCAATTGATAAGTCTCAAACAAAAGGGTTCAATAATGGAGCACATTGAGGAGTTCCAAAAATTGAACATAAGGGTAAAAGATATTCCAGAGGAGCATAGGATTGATGTGTTCATAGGGTCTTTAAAGGATAATATCCAACATGATGTTCGCCTTTGGGAACCTGATTCATTAGAAAAGGCATTCAGGTTAGCAAGAAAAATGGAAAGCAAAATTATGGCAACCAGGAAGCATACCACTCACAACTATAAAGACGGAAGTGTTGTTGCCCCTAGTCTTCCACAACCTATAAGGTTGACACCACAACAATTGGAAGAAAAAAAGAGCAAAAGGGCTTTGTTACAATTGTGATAGCAAATACACTAAAGGTCATAAGTGTGCTGAGAAGAAATTATTCTACATAGATTGTGAAGAGGAAGAAGAAAAGGAGCAAGAAAGGTCAAAAGAAGAGGATATACTCCAGGAACAAAGCCTAGATGAAGAACAAATAAATCCGACCATATCTTGTAATGCATTGGCGGGAATTACCACTCCTCAAACCATCAAGATAGAAGGACAAATCAAGAAGAAAAAGGTAATAGTGTTGATTGATTCAGGAAGCACCCACAATTTTATTCATTGTAGGGTAGCAAAAGAATTGAATTGCTTCCTATATCCAGCACCAGAGTGTCAAGTGATGATTGCAAATGGAGGAACAATAAATTGCTCTGGAAAGTGCCATAATATCAAGCTATCCATGGGAGAATATGTATTGACTAGCCCAATGCTTTCCATTCCAATGGGAGGTGCTGATGTTGTACTAGGAGTCCAATGGCTACAATCCTTGGGTACAATAGCTTTTAATTTTCAAGAACTTTTCATCAAATTTTCTACAGAAGGAAAGGAAGTTGAATTAAGGGGTATTGCAGGGAAACCAAGAAAGATAATCAGCTCTAATGGTATGACAAAGCTTCTAAAAAAGGAGCAAAGAGGTGTAATTGCACAATTATGTTCGCTAGATGTTTCCACATCAGAATCATCTATTTCTCCAGATCTCCAAAAAGTCCTGGACAATCATTCCAAGGTATTTGAGACTCCCAAAGGTCTCCCACCTATGCGTGATCATGATCATGCTATTCATCTGATTCCAGGAAGTGTTCCTCCAAACATCAGGCCGTACAGATATCCCTATGTCCAAAAGAGTGAAATTGAACGTATGGTTGCAGAAATGCTAGAGGCTGGTATAATTCAACCGAGTCAAAGTTCTTTCTCTGCTCCAGTAGTATTGGTGCACAAGAAGGATGGATCATGGCGCATGTGTCCGGATTATAGGGAGCTCAACAAGCTCACTATTAAAGATAAGTTCCCCATTCCTGTCATTGATGAATTATTGGATGAATTGCATGGATCAATTTACTTCACCAAGTTGGATCTTCGTTCAGGATATCATCAAATCAGAATGAAGATTGAAGACATTCCGAAAACAACATTTAGAACTCATGAGGGTCATTATGAATTTTTGGTCATGCCTTTTGGCCTTACCAATGCACCTTCAACATTTCAAGGTTTGATGAATTCAATTTTCAAACCATTCCTTAGAAAATTTGTGTTAGTATTTTTTGATGATATACTAATCTACAGCAAGTCTTGGAAGGATCATGTTGAACATGTTGACAAGGTGCTACAACTATTGGAGGAGAAACAATTATATGCAAAAAGATCCAAATGTTTCTTTGGAGTCCAGGAGGTGGAATATTTGGGTCATATTGTATCTCATGAAGGAGTTAAGGTAGACCCTAGCAAAATTAAAGCCATTAAGGAATGGAAAATCCCCACATCCATAAAGCATCTGCGAGGATTTCTTGGGTTGACAGGGTATTATCGCAAGTTTGTTAAGAATTATGGGAGAATAGCAGCACCTCTAACAACATTATTGAAGAAAGATGCATTTTCATGGACTCCGGAAGCAACAAAGGCCTTTGAACATCTTAAAGAGGCAATGTGCCAAGCACCGGTCTTAGCTACACCGGACTTCACAAAAACCTTTATTGTGGAATGTGATGCTTCAGGAAATGGAATTGGTGCTGTTCTAATGCAAGATGAAAGACCCATTGCTTTTGAAAGTCGTCCAATCAAGGGAAAGTTTTTAAGCAAAGCTATTTATGAGAAGGAAATGTTGGCAATACTCCATGCACTTAAGAAATGGCGACCCTACCTAATGGGAAGACACTTCAAGGTAAAAACGGATCATGATAGCCTTAAATACTTTTTAGAACAAAGATTATCCTCTGAAGAGCAACAAAAGTGGGTCACAAAGATGTTGGGTTATGACTTTGAAATCATCTACAAAAAAGGGAAGCAAAATGTGGTGGCAGATGCACTCTCAAGAAAGGATGAGGATGTGGAAGCATTGTTGTGTGCCATTTCTATTATCCAACCAGATTGGATAAATGAAGCAAGGGAGGAATGGAAGAATGACGAAGAAGTGTGGGCACTTATTCGAAAGCTACAACAAGATTCCAGTATGTCTGATACATTTAGCTGGAAAAATGATTCGTTATGGTACAAAGATCGCTTATACCTCTGTAAGAATTCCCAGCTAAAACAAAAGATTCTTATGGAATTGCACACTTCTCCCTTAGGAGGGCACTCAGGATTTTTAAAAACTTACCACAGGGTTAAGAAGGAATTTTTTTGGGATGGCCTTAAATCAGATATTCAAAAGTTTGTGGCGGAATGTTTGGTTTGCCAACAAAATAAAGTTGAAACAATTAAGACACCGGGTCTATTACAACCTTTATCCATTCCAAGCCAACGTTGGGAGGAGGTTTCAATGGATTTTATCACAGGTTTACCCAAGTCTGAGGGAAAGAGTGTCATCATGGTGGTAGTTGACAGACTTACCAAGTATGCACACTTTTGTGCATTATCACATCCATTTAAAGCCAGTACAGTTTCTACTGCATTTATGGAAACAATTCAAAAGCTACATGGAAACCCAAAGATTATTGTAAGTGACAGAGATCCCATTTTCACTGGAAATTTTTGGACAGAATTATTTTCTTGTCTTGGTACTCAGTTAGCTCATAGCTCATCTTATCATCCTCAATCTGATGGGCAAACTGAGATAGTAAACAAATGTTTGGAAGGATATCTTCGTTGCTTTGTATCTGATAAACAAACACAATGGGTCAAATGGTTGCCTCTGGCTGAATGGTGGTATAACACTTCCTTCCATACAGCAACAAAAATGACCCCATTTATGGCACTTTATGGGTATCAACCACCATCCATCACATCATATTTAAGAGAAAATTCTAAGGTTCAGGCAGTGGAACATCACATCGAACATCAACAACAAGTCCTCCAACTCTTAAAGGATAACCTCGTGTTGGCACAGAATAGAATGAAACAACAGGCAGATCAACATCGCAGTGAAAGAAGTTTTGATGTAGGTGATTGGGTATTCCTACGGCTACAACCATATAAGCAAATGTCCCTCAAGCAAGCTAAGAAGGATAATAAATTATCACCAAAGTATTATGGTCCGTACAAGGTGTTGCAAAAGATTGGTACTATGGCATACAAATTGGAGCTTCCTGCAGCTTCTCGATTGCACCCAGTTTTCCATGTTTCATGTTTAAAGAAGGTTATAGGTGACAAGCTCCCAGTTCAAACAATATTGCCAGAACTTGACGAGGAAGGAAAAATTATATTGGAACCGGAAGCAGTCATAGAAACAAGAACTCGACAGCTACGAAATCGATCAATTTCAGAGTATCTTATCAAGTGGAAGAACTTATCCGCTGAAGATTCCACATGGGAGGATGAGAATTTTATGCAGAAGTATCCAGAACTACTCAAGCGTTGAGGACAACACTTTTTTGAAGGAGAGGGGCATGTTGGGTCCCTATAATACTAGTGATTACCCCATTACTATTGTAGTTATACCCTTATTAATATTGTTGTGCCCCTATTGCCCCCATATTGTTATTATTGTGCCCCATAGAATCCCTCTATTGTTATTTTTGTGGCTTTATATTATTATTGTTAGGTCGGCTGGATTATATTGTGACTCCTTAGACTCCTATATATAGAAAGGAGGTTTTGTCATTTGAATCATCCAAGAATTGTTCATTTATGTAATGTAAAGGAGGTTGCCCCCTCGAAGAGGCTGAATTCTAAGGCGTTGATCTATCTTTTCTATCTTTTCTTGAGATGGTTTCATAACATAATAACTCCTCGAGTTATTATCTCAGTCATTTGTGCAGAGGGAATTCGACTTTTAGAGATTTCTTGAACTTGTTCCATCTATTGAATACTAGACTGGTCCACTTTGCATGGTACTTTATCATTAGGATTTTGACTCATTGAATCTTCAAATTTTCTTTCTATTTTCTCTCCTTGAGAAGTACTATGTTTTCTTGCTCTTTATTTTGGAATGAAGTTTCAACTTGTTTCTATGATTATTCTTCTTTTTTTTCATGGGAAAATTCGTAATTTTCTATTATAAATGGAAAATTACATGCTGTAGATGCCGATGGCATATGTTGTATGTGTGACCGTAGCCATCAAAATATATAGGTCTGTACATAAGTACCCACTAAGGGTATACCTTCAAAGTTCAATAAATATTTATACAAAATTTCAAAATTTCTTTGCAAAATTTCTGAGATATGTTAGGATCATAGAAACTATGTAATTAGGGCCTGTTAGCCCTCTGATGTATCCAATCTATATATGGCTTGTGATAAAATTGGAATATCTCTTCCTCCTTATGTTCCTGGATCAACCATTCACCCCTAGGTTGATGCACTGCCTCCTTTGAAAGCTGATCCATAACGTGGTTGCACTCCTTGTAAATGTGGAGATGTGTAATCTGTTCAAATTGTGATTTTAAATGCAATGCATCATCCAAAATGTTCATGAGAGAATGTACATGACAAGAATATTTGCAATTGAACGAATTGATGACAATCTTAAAATCCCCAAAGATCTGAACGTGTCTACAGTTATGGTACGATGCAAAGTATAATGAATGACGGAGTGTGATGAGATCGACAAAGTTGTTAGTGCCAACACCAAGCCCCATGCAGATACAGAAGGAGTGACTGTCGGATAGGTGTAGCAAGATATCTTCCCCACACCCCTGTTCTTGGGCAGAACCGTGGAAATAAGCCCATGGATGATCGTGGTCAATAACTTCGGGAGTGATAGAGCGAGCATGAGTGGACTATTCATCCTCAGGGATTTCAATGAAATTGTTGCAGATCCTAGTGATAATCAATGGCCACCATATATGCAGATTGTTAAATATGATTTGTTCCGACTTAACCAGATATGCCAGCATATAATCAGTGGGAGGTTGCATTTATTCATGTTGTGGGAAGTTGTCTACCAACTGTTTGAGGCCTCCTTGATGTTGAGACCATCGTAATACTATGACATGTTCAGCGAGGGAAGGACTTTATCCCAGATGTGATGAGTGGTTGAGCAGGACAGGAAGAGGTGATCATTCGATTCCTCCTCTTGTTGGAAAATGACACACCAAGAAGGATCCAAGAATGATCTTTTCATCAGATTAATGCCTATTGGAGTCTTGTTCATTATGATGTTCCACATGAAAAGCCACGTTCGGGGTGGTGCCTTGAGCTTCCAGATCACTTTCCACCAACCCTCTAGAACAGGGGGTTTATATGCAGCAAGAATAATGGGGTATCCCTCTTTAGGTGAGTAGGCTCCATGAGCTGCAAGGGACAATATGAGATCATCGTCGCCATCATTTATGCGAACATGCGATTCAGATAAGGCATTTGTATAGTTCCCCCAATCTTGTATCCACTGATTTGGGATGCCTAAAGTAGTTGCAGATTTCCAGGCTTGTAGGAATATAGTTGAATTCTGTTGATCCACAATGTGTGCAATCGAGTTAATGCCCCTGTTGTTTAGGAATGTAATCAGTGCCAGATGGAGTCGATATAGGTTGCCGCATCCTGTCCATGGATCCAGTGTGGACTGTTGTTCCGTCATTTATTTGTCAGGTGAGGCCACTCCTGATGGTGGGGAGGGCTTGTAATACAACCTTCAATATGATTGATATTCCTTGTTTGTTCCAGGCTTTTAAGTGGACCCAGTCCATGAGATTTTGGGGAAAAATGTATTTATTGATTACCACTTCTATCCACAAAATTCTGGACTTTAGGAGGAGCCATCCCAATTTTTCAGCCAATGCATGTGCAAAGGTAGGAAGATCTTTGAGGCCCCATCCTCCCCATTTTTTAGGTAGTGCAATGTGACTCCGTCTAACCCAAGCAAATGGCTTCCCTTCCCTGTGCCCCTTCCAGAGAAATTTTTATCAGTTTTTTTGTATTCTCGAAAGTATGCCTTGTGGAATCCAGGCAAGTGACATCCAGTAAACCAAAGTGGCTTCTAGGAAAAATTTGATAAGCACTAGTTGCCCTACTCTAGATAAGAATCGATGGTTCCAGTTAATCAACCTTTTTTCCACCTTAGTCGCTAGCTAGGTCCAGTCAGCAATTTTGTATCGATATGATTTAATGCGGAACCCCAAATATTTAAGTCCATCCTCCAGTAGAAGGCTTTGGAAGGGAAACTTCTGATAAGCATGTCTAGTTTCTTGTGGTGAGCAAGCTGAGAAGGTGATGGTGGACTTTGGTCTATTGGTTTCCATCCCAGTGGCTGAACATAATAGTTGCATTACATCATAGAGAGTATTAAAGTCATGAATGCCTCCATTGAGGAAGATAAGCACATCATCAATGAAAAGGAGATGGGTAAGGATACATTGACCGTTGATTTTGAGTCCCTGCAATCTCCCAGCTCTTTTCTCATGTGAGATGAGCCTGCTTAATCCCTCCATGACTAGCAGGAAAAGTAATGGGGAAAGTGGACATCCTTGTCTGAGGCCCCTCTCAGCATGGAAGAAATTGGATGCAGATCCATTGATAAGTACACTAAACGAGATAGTAGAGATGCAACACATAATCCATCGGATGAAAGAGATAGGGAAGATGAGATGTGTGAGTAACATCCTAATATAGAGCCAGCTAACACGATCAAACGCCTTTGATAGGTCTATTTTGAGAATGGCTCCTTTCAGGTTCTTCAGTTTGATTGAGTGGAGGGCTTCCTGCGCAGTGCCTATAGCCTCATGAATATGTCGATTGTGGAGGAATGCAAATTGTTCAGAAGATATGTTATCCGAGAGAACGGGTTTAATACGGTTGGCGATGATTTTGGCTATGATCTTATATAGGCAGTTGCAAAGGGAGACAGGCCAGAAATCATTGAAAGATTGGGGGGAATCCACCTTTAGTAAGAGGGAAATAAAGGTTGTATTGATGGCTTCATACATATGCCCAGAAATTCTGCATTCCTCTATGACCTTTAGTAGATCCAAGCCTAAAGTCTCAAAAAAGGATAAGTAGAATTCCACAGACCATCCATCAGGACCAGGGCTTTTATCCTTCTTGAACCATTTTAGGGTGCTCTCCAATTCCCCCATGGATACTGGCTTGTTAAGTTCATTAGATATGTCTGGGTCAACAAACCGAGGGAAATGACCAAAAATGTGAATGATTTCAGCAAGTGATGCTCCTGGGGGGGCTTCGAAGAGCTGCTGAAAATGTGAATTTCCCAAGTGTGCCAACTGATGAAATGTTTGTGCATACTGTACATGATCAGTAGGCATTTTCCAGATGGTGTTACAGGCCAACCTTCCTTTGGCATAATTGTGGAAGAATTTTTTGTTTTCATCCCTTGCCTTTAGCCAGATGGCTTTGCTTCTAAGTCTCCAAGTCTCCTCGCGTTCCTGTAGTATCTTGGATCTATGTGCCTCCAGTTCGGTGAGGGTAGCTTTTTATTCAACATAGATGAATCCCCCACCCTGGTCATCTACCACATCGGCAAGTTGGTGTTCAATATCACAGAGAGTCTGGTCATCTCTGGATTGTTTTTCTTTGTCCCATTGAATGGAGATACTTTTAAGTTCCATAAGATTCCGACAAAAACCTTCTGTCAGATTATGTCCTTGAGTAGGAGGATGGTCTCTCCAAAACTCAGTAACTAATTTATGATAATCAAGGTCCTATAACCAGGTCGAGTTGAACTTGTAGGGTGCTCTGGGATTTTTGGATGGACCAACCAGTTCCAAATAAATGGGGGAGTGATCAGAGATCCCCCCAAATCCAACCCATTGACGAAAATTTGTGAGAGTGCCAAGAAAGTCCTCTTTGATGAGGAATCGGTCCAATCTCATTCCCAGCGCTACATCTCCAATCCTCCTATTATGCCAAGTTGGTTGCTTTCTGTTTATAGGGATGTCGATCAGATGATTATGTTCCATTAAATGATCCATGTGATTTGATAGAGGATCCAACTATGAATGATGTCCCCAGGATTCTTCATGACCAATCGTGAAATTGAGGTCACCTCCAAAAATAATATTATTAGAATTAATCAGGGAGAGCTGCAATAGATGGTTCCAGAATTCCATCCAATTGTGATTTGGTGTGTAGACATTGACAATACGAAGGTTTCTACCCAAGTCCGAGGAAAAAATGTCCATTCCCAGAAAACCAAGGCCTCCCAAACAAAAATAGGATTGATGGATCAAGTGTTTATGCTCAATGAAATACCCCCAGATCTCCCATTGACATCTAGGGCATGAAATCACCAACCAGGAAACATAGAGTGTAGTATCCCGGTAATCTGCTCAGCGTTCCCTAGGGTTTTTTGCAAAAATAAAATGTCGGATGGCTCTGTATCCAAGAGCCTCTTGAGAGCTAGTTTTTAAACAGGGATAGCTAACCCTCTACAATTTAAGGACAACCATTTCATGGGAGGTCAAGAATGAGGGTCTTCTTTGCTCTAAGAACCATATCAATAGTAGACTGTCTGCCCAGGGCCACATCTACCCCGGTAAGCATGATTTCTCTCGAAATCTTAGAAGGGCACCCACGGGAGGGTTTGGTCTCAGCTGGAAGAGAGGAAAGACCTAATCCAATAGGGTTGGGTGGAATGGATACCCGGGAGCGGAGATTATAGGAATGTGAATGAGAAGAGGTGGAGTGCTCAGATGGGATGATGGGGCCAACTTCAGTAACAAAGGGTGGGGTGGTGGATAAAATTGATGAAGGAAGATCAAGTGGAAAAGTGAGAGGGGATGTGTTCAAACAAGGAATGGATGCAAAAGCAACATGTATTTGTTGTGCAATGCATTCAAATGAAACAAAAGAACATAGAGTAGGAAGAGTACCCCTGGAGAGAGCAGACATCGCAACAGTCTGAGATATCGTCGTGGGCAGGGATGCTGGTTGTAGTGTGACAGAGCAAGTTGGCAGAGAAGTGTCCCCATCCATATCCATCGGACTAGCAGAGCGTTGAGGCTGTTCTTCCACCTGGGGATCTTCTGTATGTGGTTGCTTAATTCCTTTCGCTGATGAAGAGGTCGCTGACGAAACGAGTGGGAACTCCTTATACAGGTGTTTGACCTTATGACACCTTCTACACCTGAAGGGGACCCCCTCATAGTCTAGGATTTGTTTGCAAGTGAAATTCCTCCAGTGCAGAGTAATCTTTTCCTCCAAACCTTCTTTAGTGTCCAGGTGAACCAAAATGCGGGCCATGGATTTATTGCGAGATGATTCGTAAGTCATATCATGATCCAAATATGTGCCCAATGCATTACCGATGCAAATAAAGACATCCTTCGACCAGAAATGTAGAGGCAACCCTAGAAGGCGAACCCAGATCGGACCTGCACCCAACTGCTCCCTTTCTGGATCGAAAAGGGGGCTCCATCGTTTTAGTAGCACCGGGGCCAATTCAATTTGCCAGTAGCAAGAGAGAATCCAATATGTGTATTCTTCCCGGTGAAACTTGAGGGCGAACCAACCGCGAGTTAAAATGGTGATCGACGGAAGTTCTTTGAGAAGGGTGCCCCAAATCTCCATGGTCCAGAGGCGAAGCCTCTCAGCCGAGTAGGTTCTTCCTCTCACACGCCCCACTAGAACCCTATTTGCAGTATCCACCACCTCATCCATAGTGATATCTTCCCCGAGACTGAGATTGATGTCCTTGCCCGTGGCCTTGATGCACTTGACCTTCTTGGCCTTACTAGTCCGTGGAGTCATCGGGTGGTCCCGGAAGGGGTCCCATCTGCCTTGTAGAACTGCCTATGGAGAGAGGGAGGCATTCCTAGGTATGGAGGTCGGGATGTTGAAGAAGCCTGATGGGATAGGGAAGTTGCACGAAGCGTAGGTAGGGTTAGGGTTAGGAACACTCTCCAAAGTGGAGAAATGGGGAGAGGATAGCCCAGATTGAGACAACCCGAAAGTCGTGGGGATTCCGGATGATGCAGGATGTTGGGGAGTCTCAGATGGAAGGGATTCAAATGTAGGGGAGGAAGCGATACATGCAGCTAAAAGTTTGAGCGTAGCAGGTGATAACAGAGGAAATTCAAGCCAAGGTGAGGCATCGAGTGTAGCAAAATCCGACAGGTAGGGCACAAATGTTCTAGGAGGTTCAGTAACAGACGGCGATTAAGTTTGTAGGAGGGGCGACGAGCAATGGGGGTCAGAACCCGACACAACATGAGGGCTCGTCCATATTGACTCGTAGGGATTCAGGTCGGCGAAATAGTCGACAACATCCAAATCCATTCCCACAGCTGCAGACAGAACGGGGGATGCAGGTAACAGTCAGAGAAGTGGGATAGTGCCATCCCGTAATCCGTCACAGTGAGTTCGCACAACAGGAGGATAGCGAAAAGATAACGACAACAATATGTTGATGTTGTAATTATTTTCCATGTTCCTTTTGCTGATGTTGTTGTTGTGAAACAAGTTCTCGTTGAATGGATTATGTTTGACGAAGTTGTTGAATTTCCATCACCTCACTTGATTGTTAATCTTGAAACTCCTTTCTCCCTTTAGGTTCTGTTGATGGGATGAAATGTAATGCTTATAGTCTAAGGGGATCTCTTTGGTATGATGTCCCAATTAGAATTCACACAGTTTGGGATGAGCGTCCCATCTAGAAAGTTGGCCCAATTTCCATACCATGTTTGGTAAAAATTATATTTTGGATGGATGAGTAAGGAAAGGGAAATCCAAATAAGACCCCATATGAGATATAAGTTAGAACAACTTTATGGAAATACCTTAAGTAAAAGACACAAAGAATATTACAACATATTTGTAAATGGACACGAAACTTAAAGAAATAATGATATAAAATTTTAATTATTATGCATGAATATAGAAGTATACTAGCTATCAATTGTAAAATAGTTTTGCAACTAATAACCAACATGAAAGCATATATAAATCAATAGACAATTCCTAGGAAGATAGAAGTTTTTAATTAATTAAATAGTTCATTAACCTTCAACACATGAGCAACAATCACATACCATTAAACAACAACAAAGAGTAGTGTTACAACATTCAATAACATGTAAAAGAAATTCTAGTCGCGGCCCAATACAACTTCTAAGTATTAATTCTGAAATACCCCATGCATAGTCACACAATATCTCCAAGGGACCCAATAGTGGGAATGAAAATTCGTAACTTGAACTTCAAAGTAGTTTACAAGCTTTCCTTTCCAAGAGTGCTTCAAGAGTCCAAAAGCTAAAAGTGTCTATTACTATTCTAGAGGGTATATTTAGACAAAGTCAAGTGACTTTTCACCTTCCATGACTTTTCAACTACACTCATGTCTAATTTCTATTTTACTTTATTTCTAATTCTATATTCTTTTCACATAATTACATTGAAAAAAAAAACCTTTTTTATGGGACTAATTCCAAGATGGACAAGTCTAGGACTTGAAATTGAAATGATTGGGTCAAGTGAACATGCCAAGCCTTGTAATAAACATCTATGAAAACGACTTTTCTTGATATCATCCCCTCATTGGTGATCCCACACTTTAAAGTACTAGGAAATACTTATGGATTTGTGAAGTGAGAATTGTGTGTAACTTTGCTGATTCTACCAAGTGCCATTCTAGTGCCTCTTGGGTAGGATTTGTGTCCTTCTGAGTGATGGGCAACTGACATGCATCTATCATTTCTTGTATTTCTCGTTGGATCTCCTTTTCTAGCATTACTTCTCCACATGCTCCAACAAGAACTATTTTTTTGGATTTCACCAGAACTTCCATCATGCTTTGATGTTGTTGGTACATGTTAAAAGTTATTATTACATCCTTCTCTAATTTCTCTTGGGATCATATGATTAGTCTATCCTCTGCTTTATTCCTTTCTTTTGCTCAAATTGTCAGCAAATTTTCTAGTGAATCTGGGTGCTCTATGTTCCACCTGTGCATTATGTCTATGGCTATTAGGGCTTACTTATGCCTTAGGATATTTCCCTCACAGCTCTTTTTCAAGAAAATTTTCCTCTCTGTACTACTCTCTCCCTCACAGATGTTGATTTCACAAATGTACCATGCATAACCACATAAATAATAGTAACATACAATACAAACAAGCAGGGATAACCCCCACATGAAAAAAGAAAAAAGACACAAATATAAAAATGGAGCACTCCACATGTTCAATCATAACATGCCAAACCACCAACTCCTGAGAGAAGATTTGAGAAAAGCGAAATATATATCAATGAAATTGAGAGATGAGTTCTATATATAGTGAATTGTCTTTAGGCTTTTCTTAATGGTTAGCTTTTCTGAAATTTTATTTTGAAAGTCAATTTTTCAAGAAAGCATGGGTATTTCTTCAATTCAAAATTTAAAAATTGTTAAAAGGTCTCACATTTGCGGTTAATTCGAAACAACTGTTGTACACATCAAGTGAAAACCACTTAATAAATTTGTTGCCTAATTATGGTTTTTATGAGCTTCCTTGTGGATCCTCCACTGATAGTTGATAGTTATAAGAGTTTCTTTGTACTTGTTTTCGATGAATATGTAGCCAAGCTGTATGAGTACTTTATCACCAAAATCATGACACATGTAAATTAACAAATTAATTTGTTTTATTTAAGAAATAAATCACTGACATCAATGAGAATTTATTATTTTTAATTAATATTAAAAAATATATATATATATATCTATATATATATATATATATATATATATATATATATATAGATATATATATATATTTTATTAATACTAAAGTGTAATGAGAATTTATTTTTATGAGAATTTACTTTTTTAAATTATGTGCTTTATAATGTCTCAAATCATTATTTATGTGATGTGATATTATAAAAGTATTAGTTATTTATGATCCGAAATCGTTATATATGGGGTTTGAAGTTTTACATTATTATACCTTTTTGCTAAGTAATATAGAGATTAATTCCAAAAAAAATCATAAAATATGGTGGTTAATTTTGACTTATGATTTTTGAATTTCATACATTATGGATTTTGATGTTTTTAGTCATTATATATGTGAGGTCTGAAATCTCAAATCATTATATTATTGATAGGTTAAAAATATTTAACTTTTTACATCTTTTTGATGTTTAATAAGTAAGGTAGTTCTAAAACTTTGTCACAAATATAATGACTAATATTGATTTCTTATCTTAATGGTTTTTAAATGTCATTTATTATGAAACTTTAGTGATTTCTTGTGAAAAAAATTGTGATAGTAAAATTTCCTCAAGACACCACACCTCAAACTAGGATTTTCATCATAAATGTACCCCTAACACTTATTTATAAAAAGATGTATAAATCTCATTTAGTCTTTCATCACTTAACAAATAAGACCTAAACTTCAGCCACAAAATTGAGCATAAAACATGCATAAAATCATAGATTTTACATTTCAAACATTAATATATGCAATGCCTACTTAAAGGGCTATAGTATGATGTCATCATAAAGAGAAGGTGTACTATCCCTCTCGAAGTGTCTCTGTTATGAAACCAGCTCACAAAAAGATAGAAAGGAGAGATCCACGCCTTAGAATTCAGCCTCTTCGAGGGGGCAACCTCCTTTACATTACATAAATGAACAATTCTTGGATGATACAAATGACAAAACCTCCTTTCTATATATAGGAGTCTAAGGAGTCACAATATAATCCAGCCGACCTAACAATAATAATATAAAGCCATAAAAATAACAATAGAGGGATTCTATGGGGCACAGAAATAACAATATGGGGGTAATAGGGGCACAACAATATAAATAAGGGGTATAACTACAATAGTAATGGGGTAATCACTAGTATTATAGGGACCCAACATGCCCCTCTCCTTCAAAAAAATGTTGTCCTCAACGCTTGAGCAGTTCTGGATACTTCTACATAAAATTCTCATCCTCCCATGTGGAATCTTCAGCGGATAAGTTCTTCCACTTGATAAGATACTCTGAAATTGATCGATTTCGTAGCTGTCGAGTTCTTGTTTCTGTGACTGCTTCCGGTTCCAATATAATTTTTCCTTCCTCGTCAAGTTCTGGCAATATTGTTTGAACTGGGAGCTTGTCGCCTATAACCTTCTTTAAACATGAAACATGGAAAACTGGGTGCAATCGAGAAGCTGCATGAAGCTCCAATTTGTATGCCATAGTACCAATCTTTTCCAACACCTTGTACGGACCATAATACTTTGGTGATAATTTATTATCCTTCTTAGCTTGCTTTAGGGACATTTGCTTATATGGTTGTAGCCGTAGGAATACCCAATCACCTACATCAAAACTTCTTTTACTGCGATGTTGATCTACCTGTTGTTTCATTCTATTTTGTGCCAACACGAGGTTATCCTTTAAGAGTTGGAGGACTTGTTGTTGATGTTCGATGTGATGTTCCACTGCCTGAACCTTAGAATTTTTTCTTAAATATGATGTGATTGATGGTGGTTGGTACCCATAAAGTGCCATAAATGGGGTCATTTTTGTTGCTGTATGGAAGGAAGTGTTATACCACCATTCAGCCAGAGGCAACCATTTGACCCATTGTGTCTGTTTATCAGATACAAAGCAACGAAGATATCCTTCCAAACATTTGTTTACTATCTCAGTTTGCCCATCAGATTGAGGATGATAAGATGAGCTATGAGCTAACTGAGTACCAAGACAAGAAAATAATTCTGTCCAAAAATTTCCAGTGAAAATGAGATCTCTATCACTTACAATAATCTTTGGGTTTCCATGTAGCTTTTGAACTGTTTCCATAAATGCAGTAGAAACTGTACTGGCTTTAAATGGATGTGATAATGCACAAAAGTGTGCATACTTGGTAAGTCTGTCAACTACCACCATGATGACACTCTTTCCCTCAGACTTGGGTAAACCTGTGATAAAATCCATTGAAACCTCCTCCCAACGTTGGCTTGGAATGGATAAAGGTTGTAATAGACCCGGTGTCTTAATTGTTTCAACTTTATTTTGTTGGCAAACCAAACATTCCACCACAAACTTTTGAATATCTGATTTAAGGCCATCCCAAAAAAATTCCTTCTTAACCCTGTGGTAAGTTTTTAAAAATCCTGAGTGCCCTCCTAAGGGAGAAGTGTGCAATTCCATAAGAATCTTTTGTTTTAGCTGGGAATTCTTACAGAGGTATAAGCGATCTTTGTACCATAACGAATCATTTTGCCAGCTAAATGTATCAGAAGTACTAGAATCTTGTTGTAGCTTTCGAATAAGTTCCCACACTTCTTCGTCATTCTTCCATTCCTCCTTTGCTTCGTTTATCCAATCTGGTTGGATAATAGAAATGGCACACAACAATGCTTCCATATCCTCATCCTTTCTTAGCTTCTACGCCTTTCTTTAAACAGTCCATCTTAGCTTCTACACCTTTATTTAAACCATCCATATTAGCTTCTACATCTTTCTTTAAACCATCCATCTTAGATTCTGTTCCTTTTTGTGCAAGGGACAGTTGTTGCACTTGGTCTTGTAATTTTGATATATCATGTTGCATTTCTTCCTCTTCTTCATGAGTCATGCTAGAGCTTTCAGGTTCCTTACTAGGTGTTTGCATTTTCTTTCCTTGGGGCATCATTTACCGATAATAATGCTCTACTATGCCCTTTGAATTCCTTCAAAATAAATTTTCAAACCAAGCTTAAGCAAAAATTTAAAAAAATCTACACACCTTTTTTCACTTTGTAGGAGCTTGATATTGCCTCTGATGTATCTCTGTACTTTCCAATCATATAGTTCTGAAACTGTGACCTGCAGTAGCTCTCTGTGTCCTCTTTCCAATGCCACCATTCTGATCCAAATTGGATTCTCCAAGAAAGAGTTATGCACAATCTCCCAAGATGACCTGATTATAGACCTTTCCAGAAGAGTGAACTTGTATGAAGTGCCACGTGTACAATTTTCGACCCTTGGTTCTGAAAAAGATATAAAAGAAACTACAGTCCGTCCTCTTTCTGTACCTTCTTACGAAATTTCAATCCAATCCCCAGCGAGAAAGTTATGACGATTTTCCCTAGGTCACCTGTTTTTAATGTAATTCAGGAGTTTGTAAAAAGACTAACTTCCTCAAATCATATCCCCGCAAATATCGCGCGAAAAGATCTGAAATTTGGACCCAAGGTTCAGCGTGATTTCTTCTCAAATGGGTTTTTTTTGTGACTTCTGAAACGTCACAGAAAAAAAGTTGTAGCGAAAATTCCACGATGACCTGTTTGGAGCAGCGAAACCCTAGAATCCAAAGCTCTGATACCAAATGTTATGAAACCAGCTCACAAAAAGATAGAAAGGAGAGATCCATGCCTTAGAATTCAGCCTCTTCGAGGGGGCAACCTCCTTTACATTACATAAATGAACAATTCTTGGATGATACAAATGACAAAACCTCCTTTCTATATATAGGAGTCTAAGGAGTCACAATATAATCCAGCCGACCTAACAATAATAATATAAAGCCACAAAAATAACAATAGAGGGATTCTATGGGGCACAGAAATAATAATATAGGGGTAATAGGGGCACAACAATATAAATAAGGGGTATAACTACAATAGTAATGGGGTAATCACTAGTATTATAGGGACCCAACAGTCTCAAGCCATCATCATCCTCATTTAGGCTTTGGAACAAGGCAATGCCAATCAAGATGACGTAAGGCCAATTTGGGGGCACCCTAGGTCCTTTGGGGTACATCATCAATCCTAATAACGCTCTGTCTTATTAGCTCATCATTTTAGCCTTTAGAGGTGCAAGAGGTGTCATGCATCCATGCAAGGGATCCTCAAGGCCCAATACTCATCTAGTCTATGTGCGAAATGTTGTGGCTATAAGGCCATAAGTGCTCTCATGCTAGGCTAGACATCCTCTTCAAGGTGTTGCAAATGTATCAAGCCACCTCTCAAGGAATATCCAATGCATCTAGAAGAAAATACCTCAGACATGCCGTCAAGATAAAGTGAGATCAATATAATTATGTAAAGAAACCACAAAAGTATCATAGTGGACCATATTTAATGCAAAGGGCACCAAAATTCTTCACACATGCCTTTCCTTCAAATGTATTTATAGTTGATGATTTGTAAGCAAGTTACTGCACTTATGTCCAATTAGCCCTATTATATGCTTCCAACCCCAAGGGGAAGGACAATTCACAGGAGGCACATAAATCCACAGGGGCATGTGATTAAAGATGGGAATGGAATGGGAAAGACTTCAAGGAGGATGCCATTATCATGGTAACAACTGAACGAGGTCCAACACCTTGTGTGTACAATTTTATATAGATTTTTTTTTTTAATAATAGAAATAGATTTATTTATTTATTTTTATTTTATTTATTTATTTATTTATATCTTTCGTGCCTAGTGTAAGAAAGAGCCATGGAAACATAGACGTTTCCATTCCATTGAGCTAAAATTTAGTCATTGTTATAAATTTTATTCCCAATAAGGTTTGAGAAGGACTCAATACCTTTTTTGGAGAATGTTGCTTTTCTACATTTACCATTCCATAACATTTCATTAGATATAAAATTTTCAAGTGAAATAGTGATTGAAAATTTATGGAATTTTGGATATAACAAATGGCATGTTGATTATGTCCCTTTGTAATATGAAAATGCTAAAGAAGACGATGACTCCCTCAAACAAGAATTTGATGTTGAAGAAAATTCTAAATAATGATGACTTCTCTCCAATAATTTCTCCAAATAGAGTCAATGTTTCTTATCTTCACAATCTCTTTTGAAGTGAATTTGATATATATTTTAATTGGGAACAAGTTATGTTCTTATATGGTTTTATAAAGCAATTTTATATAATTTTATAAGAAATTCCAATCCAAGGGCGTTGTTTATAATAATTTAGATGGGGACAATTTTTTGTCAACATCTTCATTGTTAGTAAAAAAATTACTTGCTTTTGAGATGATTTTATGCCATCTATTTGAATATGAAAATTCCAATCCTCTTAAAGTGACTATTCAAGGAATAGTTGGCATTGGAAAGTATCACTTATTCATTATATTTATCAATATCTTTCTAATTTGGTAGTATTGGTATTAGGGTTTTTCTTTTGCTCACTTCGATTGGTATAATTGATTTGTTTCGCATATATGCAAAAAAAAAAACAAACTATTCTCTCAAAATTCCTCTTAAATATATGAAAAAAATACATGGCCAATATCCAAAAATATTTCAAGAAGAAATTCAACACATATTCGATATAATTTCTTTGAAAAATGAGCTTCATAGGTCAAATATTTTTCATATAGATAGATTCTCATTTACAAATCTAATTGTTGAAGTCTGAAATTGTTTCCTTTTTTACTACCTTTTTCCATCTCCTTCACCTTTTTGTCACCATTTTGTAGCAGTCTCAACATACTCAAGGTCAATTCAACTTATAGAAAGGTATTTATCATCCATGTTTCTTTATGAATTATAATGAAAACATCTTACAATAACATAATTGTGAACATTCCAAAACTAATGTTGAATTTCACAGCCATATCCATGATTAGAGAGGTTGCAATGAATCAATAAAGGAATGAAGTGTATATGAAGATGACAAATGTTCACTACATGGATGACCACCTATTGGCATGACTTGGCAGGCTACAAAGATCAGGAGATCTAAGAGTCAAACTCAAATTCAAACTATGAGTATGACAGTGCAATGGTCAAGTGAAGGCAACAGGAGATCAAAATGACATTAGGCGAGTGTGCAGAGGACTTGTTCAATCACAAGGATATGATATGAGAAGAATCCTTCATGATTTTATCTTTCAATAGAAAATCATGAGGAGATAAAGTTTTAGTTTAAATCTATTTCCTAGATGGCAGAATAGTTTCATTTTGTATCGGCATAAAACACTTGAAGTTGTTTAATGAAAACTTGTATAAAAGCCATAAGGCGGGACCCAAAATATAGTTCAATTATTAAGTTTATTGTGGTTCATTTCCAAAATTTGTGATACTATGTTTCAAGTTAATACAATCCTCTGTTTTCAATTCGTGGCTAAGCAATCATTTGATTGATAGTAGACTTATGCTCATGGGAGGGCCCCTTGTCGAGTTGTAAGGTTATTTAGTTTTGTTTATATTTCAAGTTTTTTCATAGTGTGATAGTTTTCTGAAGATTATTTTCCCTTTGAGTAGTTTCATTACAATTATGATTTGATCATTTGTTATTTCAATCTTAGAGCACTCATAAAAGAAAAATACCAAAAAGATTTGATTTTCACATGCACTTTCTTTCCAACAGTTCAGTTTCACTACTTAGTTACTTTCATAGATGGCAAAAGAAATGTCTTTTAGAGTTAATCACACACATCATGTAATCATTTAGAGTTACAAGTTCTCATTTGATTTTTTTTAGTAGTTTTGTTAGCATTTATTTTTGCAATTGTAATTAGTTTCTTTTCTTTCTGTAATTAGGAATTAAGTTTTTCTTATGCAATTTCCTTTTATTAAATTAGTGTAGAAGTTCCTTTATGCAAAATAGTGTTGCAGTGTTTTAAATTCTGTAAGTAGCATAAAAATATTTTTCCTACAACCTAGTACTAGCATTTCCTTTTATGCAAGTAGAAGTAAGTTTTGAATTCTGAAATTAAAATAGATTTTCAATTATGCAAGCAATAGATTTCAATCACTTAAGTAATTGAGTTTTGATGAAACTTTGAATAGAAAGAACTTGTGTGTGTTTACTCTCTAAATCTCATTCAAACATTTGTCCATACTTGGGATAATTTCATACTTTCAATCCATAGATAGAATTCCTCGCATATACAGTGCACATACATCTCACAAGTACATGAGCCTTGGTTGAAAATTAATGAAGTAATTTAAGAACAATTAAACTACCCAACATTTTGGTGTCGTTGGCGGGGAGTTGTATACAGGATTCCATTCTTGGTTTACATATCATTTTAGGTGTATTCAATTTTGTAGATGCATAATTAAAGCATGGTAAAAATTAGTTATGCACAAAGAAATGGATTCTAAGTGTAGATTTGTAAGTAGAGGTAGGAGTTCAATTCCAAAATCACCACTCACCCCCGTTAGACCTCGTAGTGCCACACCATCCACTCATACTCACATTCCATCATTTTCATGTAGACATAGATTTCCTGAGGTGCATAGATCTGAAATCCAACCAAAAGATTCACCAAATTCCTCTACTGAAGATATAGTTGAAGAGCCTAAATCCCCAACAAAAAGAGTAATTTTCCTCTCTTTGACAGGAGAGAATATTCTAGGACAAGAACTAGAGGTTCCTGGTGAAGAAGAAGAAAAAAATTATTATAATATACCAGTAATAGAGGAACCAGAAGAAGAGCTAGACAATCCTATCATATAACCTTATATTAGCTCTGAGGAATCTATAATGGCAGGAGAAGGAGAAGGAGAAGTACACAATGTAAATGGTGAACTTAGGATTGGAGGTGGAAGAGGCAAAGGGGGAAATAGAGGAGGAGGTGGAAGTCGAGGTGGTAGAGGTGGTAGGGAAGAACCAAATCCTTATGGATTTCCCATTTTTTATGAGGATACCACAGCCACAATGAAGAATATCTCACCCTCCATCCTTCCTAATTTCCATGGTTTAAGAAATGAGGACATTGAAACATTTATTTTTGAGTTTGAACTTTTATGTAGATCTTATGACTACTTACTTGATCCTCAAAAATTGAAATTATTTCCATCTACTCTTAAAGATGGAACACTTAAATGGTTCATGTGATTATGAACACATACTATTAGAACATGGGAAGAAATGAAAAATGTGTTCTTAGAAAAATATAAGGATTATTGCATGCCCCATAACCTTAAGGATGAAGTCTTTAAGATGATGCAAGAAGAGGATGAAAGCCTCGAAGACCTAGTTGAAAGATTTGCTTACAATATTAAAAGGTCTAAAATGCATAATCTAGATGATGAAAAATCAAAAGCTCTTTTGTTAAAATCCATCAAATATGAATGGATTGAACTTCTTAATTTAATGGGGAAGGTTGATGTTTCACAACTTTCATTTCGAGAAATATGTGATTTTTGTAAGCATATTTCAAGGGGTAAGGCTAGAATTGGTAAAAATCCAAGAGATCACGTGATGTCCAAAATTAGTAAATT
Source organism: Pinus tabuliformis (assembly GCA_031772625.1). Lineage (NCBI taxonomy): Eukaryota > Viridiplantae > Streptophyta > Pinopsida > Pinales > Pinaceae > Pinus > Pinus tabuliformis. The sequence continues at coordinate 394,045,172 of CM062817.1, forward strand.
TGCAATTGGAACAATAAGTAGAGCTGAAATAGGGAATTTGCTTGACAATTTCAAAATAGATATCCTAGGGAGTCTTAAGAGAACAACTAAATACCCTTAAGATACAAAACAAGCAAAAAGTCGAGAATTCTGCATTAGCTGTTTTCTATCCTAGATGTAGGAAGAAACATGCCTTGAGAGAATGTCCCCTTGATAGTATAGAAATTTGTGTTATATGTGCTAAAAATCATAATACAAAGGAATGCCCCTCAATAGCTGGTATTAAAGCTATTTTTCAAGATGAAGTTGGAACAAGCCAAGTTGAATCCCTTAGTTTTATCGCTAAAATACCATGGCAAAATAAACAATCAAATATGACTCAACAAACATATGGAAAACCATAGAACAATTGGACTACCCCCATGTCTTGGAAACCTTGGCTTCCACAATATCAATATCCATCTTTTTCACAAGGTTGGAAAAATCCTTATGGAAAATATCCTCAATATCCTCAATTCCAACAACCTTATCCTTATTTTCCACTACAATATTATCCTCCTCAACCAACCCAACCTCCTCAATTTCAAAATCCAAATCAAACCCTTTCATTACCATTTCCTCAAAAACCCAATCAATTACTTGCTCAACCACTTCTGAATCCAAACAATAATAATCAACAAGATATTTATAATATTGAAGGACAAAATTGTCAAGTGTGTATCATTACCCCATTAGGTCTAAATGATGTTCAACTTAGATCTGGTAAGGTTTTACAAAATAAGTCACCAACAATCGCCATCTAGAAATCTAAAGAGGATGAAGTTCATGAAAAAGATGCAAATATTGATCAAGAAAATATTCCTCTAAAGAAAGATGTTCCTATACAATCAAAGGATGAACAAATAAAGAAAGCTCCTACAATTCCTCTAGTAGAAAAACCTTCTATTTCTTTGCAGGATCCACCTTTTCCTGAAAGGCTCAAAATTGATAAAGGAATAGAAAGACAAATTGTTTTACCAAACTATGACATGATAGATGAAATTAAGAATATTTGCATAAAAATTCCTTTACTCCAAGCTATAAAGGAAATACCAATATTTGCAAAAACTATTAAGGGGATATGAATTAGAAAACCAGGAAGAAAAAAAATGTTAAAAAAATCCAATTGGTAGGAAAAATCGTTGATATCATGATGGGGAACATATTGTTCAAAAATATTTAGATCCCGATAGTCCCATTGTGAAATTCATATCCTTGGTATTGAAATTCCAAACACTTTAATTGATCTAGGATCATCCATCAATATAATGAGTAAACAGACAATGGAGTAGCTTAAGCTTCCTAATCTTCAATATACCCCTACATTATTACAATTAACAGATAGATCTGTTATTAAACCAGATGGAGTATAAGAAGACGTGTCCGTTTCTGTAGATTCTTGGGAATATCTTATAGATTTCATGATTTTAACTCCCAAAAATAATTTAAAAGGCCATCCATTGATCCTTGGTAGACCTTGGCTAGCTACAACTGATGCATTCATAACTTATAGATATGGTGATATGTATATCTCTAATGGGAGTTCCACTAATAAATCTACATTGTATCCTCCTGCAAAAACAATAACTGAAGTAGAAAGTGAAATTTGGATAGATGATGATAATGAAGACTTTGATGTTATGCAACCAGTTTATACTCTTTCACAATTAGGTGAAGAAGATCAATTGATAAATTTAATGAATAATAATTGTTCTTCTTCATACTGTGAGCAAGGTCTAATTTTTCAAAAATAATGAAATATTGAATATATATCATCTCATCAAATGGCTTTACATTCTATGGAAAATTTTGGCAATTCTCAAGTAGAATTTTTTCTAAATAAAACATTAAAAATTAATAATAATTTGGAAGAATTTCAAAAGAGGAAATTGATATAGATGCTACATAAACACTCTTCTGCTTATGCATGGGAGTACACTAACATGAAAGGGATTGATCCTAAAACCTGTATGCATCATACTTATATTCAGGACAATGCTAAACCAGTTAGACAACCTCAAAGAAGGATAAATCCTAATATGACAGAAATTGTTGAGGAATTATAAAAGTTACTTAATGTGAATTTCATTTATCCAATATTGGATAGTCAATGGGTGTCACCTTTAGTGTTTGTTCCAAAGAAAAATGGAAAATGGAGAGTGTGTATTGACTATAGAGAATTAAACAATGCTACTTTGAAATATGATTTTCCACTACCCTTTATAGATAAAGTAGTAGATACCTTGGCAGGAAATAAGTATTTATCATTTTTAGATGGTTTTAGTGGATATAACCAAATCCAACTAGCACCAGAAGATAGGGATAACACTACTTTTACAAGTCCATGGGGAACATATGCCTATAGGGTACTTCCCTTTGGATTATGTAATGAACCTGTCACATTTCAAAGAGCAGTTTTAGGTATCTTTTATGATCTAATTCATGATTGTGTGGAAGTATACATCGATGATTTCACTATGTATGGTGATACTTTTGAGGAAGTTATTGATAATTTGGAAAAAATTTCTTGTTATATGTAAAGAGGAAAACCTTTCATGAGGATATACTGCTCCTATGGTTGATAATAATAACTTCCTTTGTGCTAGACAAGTCTATAGCACTTCAAGATCCGACATTGCCGAAGGTGACATAGCCAAATCTTCGACGATGTTATAGTTCTGAGCAACAATAACATGAGGGTTAAAGGCTGACTTTCGAAGCATACCCTTAGGAGGCGGACGAATTATCATAGTAGGGTTTGGTTTTTCAATATGTAACGATTCAAAAGAAGGAGTAGATGTGGAAGTTTGACCAGCTGGACTGGAGTCATCTCCATCTTCAACATGACTCTTTGATGTGTCATATTTGGATCTCGTTGCTACCATAACTTTGGAAGACATCATCATGATATATGTCGATGCAGATGAGGAGGATTGGTCATGAGAAACCATTTTGCTGTCTTGGGGAGGAAAGGGGTCCTTCAAAACAATGGGAGTGGGTGAACTTTTGACAAATTTAGAAACTTCGGCATGATGTGGGCACTCCTTGGTGTAATGATCTTCATCACAAATTAGGTAAGGATAACGAGGTTTCTTCTTTTCATCAGATGGTTCATTCTTATTTGATTTCTCCTTAGAATGAGTGTCTTGTTTAGCTTTCCCTTTTCCCTTTTTCTTATTGCTAGATTTCTTACCCTTTCCAGTATATGATTCTACGATATTAATTTCCGAAGTAATATCGGGAGAGGGATCTTCTTCAGGTGAATTAGATATGAAATATAAGTTTTCTTAGAATTTTTCTTTTTATTCTTAGATTTTTGGCTCACAGAACCAATCATACCATTAGTGGCATGTGATCATGTACGGGATGGATTAGTTTGACCAGGGCAGGGGGATCATTTCATACAAAGTACCGTACTGCGTATAAACAAGATCAAGGTATTGAGCACGAGCAATTACTTTCTCCTTGGTTATAATACCTCCTTTGGAAACATCTTCAATTATTACTGGTAAAAGAGATTTTATGAACTATTCGACCAAAATCTGGTTTGGAATGTAAAATTTAACCAGGCAACATCTTCGTCTCCATTCATGAATGTGATGTGAGATATGGGTTGACATTGACATCTTTAAAGAAGTCAAAGTTAAGTTCCATTATCATATCGAATGGGCAATTGGAAATGGGTCAAAAAATTTGTAGCAAGGGAATTAAATGTATCGAAGGAAGCGTGCAGAAATTCTACATACCATTTGGTTGCCGAACTAGTCAAGGTTCATTGAAAAAGTCATAATCTAATAGAATGATCGATTAATGATTTGGACACACACCAAAGATGATAGGTCAAAACATGGTTTGATGGATATTTGCCAGACTTATCTTCAAACTTAGGAATGTCACTGGGAAACTTAGTAGGAATGGCTGGCCAAAATGGTAAATAAAGAACATGATCATTAGTTGACTGAGAGAGGTTAGGAAAATCCAAAGTTGCAATGAAAGACAACTGGTGGTTAGGATCCTAAGATGGATACTGTTAACCCTGAGGGACGAGTCTTGTACCAGGAGGAGGATACCTAGGATATCCTGGAATATCTTGAGCAGTTGGAATATGCATACCTCCTAGATATCCAGGATGAGCCATACCATATTGTGGCTGCATAGGTACTTGAAACATATGACCTAGGTATGGTTGATTCTAAAAAGGAAGATTCTAGCCCATTTGACCTTGAAAGAAATATCCTTGAAAGGTTTGATTTTGCAAAGTTTGACCTCGAAGAAATTGAGTTTGAAAAGGTGGACCTTGAACAAACTGACTTTGGGGTTGACCTTGAACACACTGACTTTGGGGTTGACCTTGGAAAGGTTTCCCTTGAAACGACACTTGCATATATGGGACATTAGGATGTACAACAGGTATTTGGGGCATGAACAAAATTGTAGGAATAGATTGAACACCTAATACCCGAGGGATATACTGAACAAGGGGTTGCACCGTTACTTGTGATGTAAGTGGGACGATTACTTGTGGTAATCCTGGAATGGGAGTTTGAGGCGAACCTGAACTGGGGTTCTGAACAGTTGTTGGTACAACAGACTATACCAAGGTTTGAGGAGTAATCAAGACAGGATGTTGGAGTGGTTGTTGGGTAGGTGTTGATGGATTAACCTGGGCAACCGGTTGGAATAGAAAAGGCATACCTTGAAAAGGTAAGTTTTGTATATTTTGTCCAATAGTTTGAACAAGTTGATACACGGGCACTTGAGAAGCAACTGGAATCGACTGTTGATTTAACGAAGGGTTCTAGATTGTATTCATTTCAGGGTAAGGCATTCCAATGGCGGGTTGAGGCATAACAGGTTGAGCAAAACCAGTTTGAGGCATTTAAACATAATTAAGATAATTTCTGGCAGGGGGTTCCCCCCCAGCTGTAGGGTAAGATCCACCTAAAGGTTGTCCTCTGGGTGGAGGATACCATGGTTTCCTCCTAAGCGAGTAATAACCACATGTTGGGTTGATTTGAGGATTACCAACATTATCGGAAATCATATTAATAAATTGTTCAGATGTCAAACCTTCATTGGTAGGATTAATTACACTAGTTGACAAGTTTGAAGATGAATTTGAGGAAGAAGCTCCTGAAAAAGCTCCAACAAGAGAGTGATATCTAGGCAATAGAAAACCACCATATATTATTGACTCCAGAGAAGTAGAAAACATAGATGCATGTGATGAGGTACTTCTAGAAGCCATCATAGACCAGTCAAGACCTAGTACGGTAGAGTAAGGAGTCGTGTATTGCGGAATATCTTGCCCTAAAAAGTTCAAGGGTATGAAATACCAAGGGTCAGGGTGAAGAGATCTAAACAAAAGAACTGAGATGTCTGACGGTTCATTGGTAGAAACTATTGGTTCTTACTCTTTATCCTAAACAAGTTCTTCGATGCTAATGAGACCAGGAGGGAGAATATTAATGATAATAAGTTTCACATGTGGTGAATGTGGAGGATCTGGAATATGCGTTGTAGCAGGTGTATAAGTCTCAAGTTCAAAAGACTCAGGTTTGTAAATATATGGTTAAGAAATGGGATTTGTATATGAAATGTCTCCAGTATCTGATTCAGTTTGAATGAGTTCAATAATTTGTAAATCAGTTCCTTATGAGTGTGATATTACTCTATGAGTTTGATCAAGTTCAATTTTTGTCATTCAAGGCCTAAGATAGTAGATGTTTCTGGTTGATTAACTTTAGTTCCTTTTACATCAGAGTCTATAATAGTAGAATTTTTAGTTTCTGCTGAAGTTTCAGATCCCGATGATTTAGATTTTTTGGCTTTTATCTTTTCTAACTGACTCAGTGTATACTCAGGGGGGTCCCTGAGTATCCTATGTGATTGTCTTGGTAATTCCACCATAATGAAAAATTTTCAATTGATAAATTACACAATATCTAAATTACACCTAAAGTCTCTAAAAAGTAAAAAGAACAACACATAAAGTGACACACACTAAAAATTTAGGAGTTCAAACCATACAAACTGACTCTTCATAGATATCAATAATTACTAGTTGGTGATGAAATCCAACATCGCAGTGACCAAGGTGAAAATATTTATAGAAATGGGCATTTGGAACCAGTTACCCTGACACCCTGCTTAATGAAATATTCTAGTGTAAGTAAGTTTGCTATAAACCATCTCGAGCAAAGATTACCATCCAAAAAGTCCAAGTGAGTCTAGTCAACGTTTGTTCCAGGTACAACAGGACCTTCCCTCTGTTGTCACCTTAGGCAGAGACCTAGGATTATAGTCACTAAGTTCACCAAATACAACAATTTTACCTAGGGGGACAGTCGTAGATCGGACGTACATGCAAGGGCGGAGTAAGAAGCTCAATCCCCTTGAAGGCTCCTCCACATGATCAATCAGAGGTTCACTTTCAAGTGACCCCAAATACCTTTTGGTACCTGATCTAGGTGGATATTAGTGGCCACTCGCTTATTCCACCTAGACCCCCCCAATCAGTTTCATCTGTTTCCTTGTTCATTTTAGCATTTACTATTTTTTGCAGTTTTTCGGGTCCTGAACTTTCGGAGCAGTGTTGACCTCCTAAACGACGTTTTTTTTTAGCCCTAAAAAATGTAAAATTGTAGTTTAATTTTAATTAACGCTGTATTATTAAGTTGTTATTTACTCAATAGGTAATGAATGTGAAACCCATGATGTTATGACACGAATCAAAATCTTAATGCACTAAAAAATGCAATAGCAACTTTCAAATTAGATGAAATCCTATTTAGAGGAAGGAAATGCAAAACTCACAACTTTTCCAATTTTTCTAAAACAACAAATTTCATCTTAATGCAATGAAAATGCAGAAAACAAATCAAGTTCCAAATTTCCCTAAATATCAAATAAACCAAAATACTCTTTCTATTTTATCACTCAAAGCTTTCAAGTACACAGAAATCAATCTAGAGTGTTGTAGAAAAATACATTTTCCCTATGAATGATTTGATTTAATGATAAAAATAGTGTAATTGTGAGAAATTCCCACAATTGAAAGCAACAATTTCTTTTATCAAACAAAAATGTCCACAATTTCTTCACAAAATCACTAGATCTCAAGAAATCCTAATTTGCAATTCAAAATGAGTTTGATCACAAATAAGCAAAAAAATAAGGGTAACTAGTGTATTTGACAGAAAAAAATAAGAATATAACAAGAAGAAGGACAACCATTCTTGTTTTGATCAATCAACAAATCAACCAGGAAAAACCCTAACCAATTTCTTCAAAGAGACCTAATTCTCAAACAATATTAACAAAGCACTCAAATGAGTTTAGAAGAGACATAACATAGTCTAAACAAAGATAATGGCACTTCCAGAAAAATAAACTTAGGCTTGGGTTGAAGCAAAACAGAGTGCATGCACCCAGTTGCTAAGGCGAAATTGGTGCAGAACTATGCTCTATTAGAGAATGAAAACAACGCAGGTGTAATAAACCCAATAAAAAGTAAAAATTCAAGGAATCAACCACACAAATCTAAAGGGTCATTAATTCATAAAGACTTAGGTCAAGATAGATCAGAAGAATTAGAAATCAAAACTAAGGAAAAAGACTAGAACAGAGACATTCCCCAGTGGAGCCAATTTGTTACACTGGATAAATCCCTCTTGTGGACAAGAGCTATCTACCTAGATCCTTGATGGAAACTAGAAACAAGCAAGACAATTGAAATGCCTCTTTCCCTAAGTTGGACTTGTTTGAATTATAAGAATTAAGCAGAGAAAATTTTAAGGATGGAAATTTATTTTAAAGTTTATAAATCTTGGCAAATATCACTAGTGTCTAATATGAAAAGTACAAAATGTATATTGATATCTTTATAAAAATATCCAAATTTCTAATTATTTTATAGGTAGAGTCCATATAAGTTTTGTGTTTTTAGGGTAAAATAATTTTATACTGTAAAATTTGGGCGAATAATTTTTATAAGAAATGGTAATTGGCAATTTTTTTTTAGAAAAATTATGGAAAATTAGCCCACTTGCGAATATTAGCCCCTAAATTTTTTCATGGAATTAAGGTTAATGGACAAACCTATTACCTATTTCAGGAAATGCTTGATGAAGATCCCTTGTTGTGATTTGATGCAACTCTTCAATTCTCGATAATACCTACAAACATCGACCATAAAAGGATCATAAGCACATTCGATATAATAATCCAAACAAAACTTAACCTAATGATCAAGGAAATTAGGAATTGAATTTGCCTTAATAAACATTATAAACAATTATAAACCATTCATCACTCCAATAAGACAAATCAATGGGATAAAGTGTTCATTTGTATTAATCAAAGATAAAGAGGAGCCTTACAAACTTCACCTTGATGCCATGAGGTCCCTCCCAAATGCCTTCAATCTCCTCCTTAGATGACAATGTTTCCAATCTCAAACTAATATAATAATTTTATCTTCTCTAAGTTCTGACCTCCTCAATCCCTCTAGGTATTTTATAGGCCAAGGAGAAGAAGTTTCAGATCCAAAATAGGAGGATGAGACTCCTTAATTGAGGGATTAGGTTTCCATGAGAAAAGGGATTAAGATGCATCATCTGAGGGTTATAGTTCGAATAGTCACCACCTGGAAGCTTTTAGTTGGGAAATATTCGACCAAATATGTTTCTCGAATGTAATTTTTATTTTCACTTTCTTGAATTCACCTGCGCAGGTTTATAGTGGCAGACAGAGCGCATCTCTATGCTATTCCCAGAGTTAATTCCAACGAATGCAAGGGAAAATCTAGAAAAATCAGCGCAAGTGAAACTTAACAAGGTGTGACAACTATTTTCCCCAAATTTCTCATCTACTTCAAGTTATTTTGGGTTGTTTGACTTCTAAGGGAGTTCATTCAAACATGTTCACGGATGGTAAAAAGACCCATAAACTGATCAAGTGTCATGGCGACAAATTGACATGTAACAAGGTGTTGTGAAAGTTATAGAACCTGTGAAAATTCTTTAATTGCAATTATTTGATTTTATTCTCCTAGTTGTTAGCATTTTAATTATTTACAACAATTAATGAATAATTCACAGTTGCAATCTTCACCAAAAATGCACTATAGAAAATAAAATCAGGAATTGAGAAATAGATGCACACATAATAAAAATGTTTTGGTAATTAAATGTCCCTGGGAAAACCCCGAAGGTAAAACCAATGCAACAAATGAGGGTTTATTTTATTATTATGCAACAATTTGGAGGGTAATATAATCTGGATGCCTCAATAGAAATCATCTAGAAAAAAACATTGGAAAAATTACTAGGAGACATTTTCTCCCTCTACAAATTTATGTGGCCTCCATTGGCCTACTTGCAGTGCCCTTTGGAAATGCACACTGCTGGCTTGGAAATAATTTGAACTACTTACTAGTTGGCTCCTGGTGAGTCATCCTGCCTTTGGAAAAAAATTCTCTGCCTCTCGGATGATCTTTCCGACCTCCCATAATTGAAACAACCTCTCTTCGACAACTCGCACTAGGTTTTCTGGCTACTCGCACTGGATGCATGACCTATCTATAGGTAAATTTTGGCCTCCCTTCTCCTGCTAATACGACACTGGAGAAACACTGGAAATCATCTTGACACCTCTTCCTCAAATTCTTTGTTGCTCCCTCTCTATCTGATGCTCGAACTCTAGCTCGAACTTTTCCCTTGTTGAATCACGACAACTAGGTAGCTCGATCTACCTCAGCTCTTACTCCCCCTTGTGTGTCTCTCTCCATCCCATCAAATTGGTCTTATAATCTCTCGTTGGAGCTTCAACAACCATGATTAGATCCTTATCAATGACTAACATAATATTAGACTTGATCCAAGTCATTTTTAGGAAGTCTCTAGAGAATAAGTTGATCTCCTTAATTAATTCACTTTAATTCACCACATTTATTAAGTTCGACTTAGGAAGTATTTAAATGATGGCTAATTAATTTAATTAAGGTGTTTTGAAAGATTATCTCACAAAAACTTTTTTGTGTTTTGGAGATCTCGTGTTCCTTAGTCTCTTAGACACAAATCGAGACTAGAACACTTGTCTGATGCTACCAAATCAAAAAAAAAAACTAACACTCCCTCTTAGCGAGGAAGGTGTTCTCTCCCCAACATCTGTCCTTTGTAGTTGGACCATGTTGCTGGTGTCTAACATCTATAGCATATTATCACTGTCCACCAAGCTATTGCTAGTCTGATTCACTTGCTAACCCTGTAGCTGAACCACTATACACCTGCACTATTGCCGACACTACACTGTGCCTCCCTACATTTCTTCCAACACTGCTTGCGTTGGCTAATCTCATGTTGATACAGTTGCTATTGCAACTGCTGGAACTAAGAACTAATATTTTGTCCTTGCAACTATCCTTTGAGTCTCTGAGTACAACTAGCTCTGTTCTATCTACTAAGTACCTGACTATGCCCAACTATCATTATGCCCCTCTAGTATCTAACTGGAACTAGCTCTTCACTGTCTCTCAAGATATGACTGCGCCTTACTGACATCTCAATCCTCTTGATACTAAATACTATGGGATCTTGTAGCCAAGGTAATGATCCATGAGGAAAAACTTGTTCATTGTTGTGTCTCCTCGAACCCTTCCAGTTCCTACAACTCTGAAGCCTCACGATCCTCCTCCATCTAGAGTTATAGTCACTATCAATTCAAACTCCTCCAACCTGGAGGTAAACTCATCTATCTCTGTCGAAGTTGTTGTCTACTCCTTCCCCTTCTTGTCCTTCTTCCTCTTGGGACACTGGGTGACATAGTGGCCAAACTCACCACACTTGAAGCATTTGACCTTTGACATGTAATTTTTCTTCTTCTCGCCTACTTTTGAGTTTTTCCCCTTGCTGGGACCTTTCTTCACCTTTCCCATACTAGTAAGGGCTACATTCTCCTCTTCCTTCTCAACCTTCGGCCTGTTAATTTTGAAAGCTCAGTGATAAATTCCAACCATGGGACTAGATTCCTCTTTTCAAGAGGACCAATTTTGACTATTGAAGCACTCAATTTGGATAAGGGTAAGTGTACTTATGAAGAAAAGCCCACATATACACATTTGATCAGGTTGGCCCTAAAGAAAATTAGATACCCTTTGAAGCATATAAATTTAAGTGACCTCAAGCTCATTTGGACATCATCATCACATATCATTTCTTCTTCTTTTTGGAGTTTCATTCTATCTAAGTTGAAGGGTGAACAAGAACTGCAAAGGGTGAACAAGAATTGTGAAGGGTGAACAGGAATTGAGAAGTTTGAACAGGAACTGTTAGTGTCAGTCTTTCCAGCCTTCCTCCAGTGATCAAATATTCTCTTACAAAGTGGTCTCAGAGTTTCCAAGTCAAATTTTGTCATTTCAAAGAGTTTTCAAGCAAAATTTGCTCACTAGGCATTAGGTCTAGGGTTTTGGTCAAAAATGTCTACAAGGTCATGTTTTTGAAGGTCAATAAGTGCTCAGCAAGCCAGAGGGATGATTGTAAAGATATTTCTTCGAAGTTTTTATCTTGTACAGTTAATTTTCACCTTGGATTTAAAAACTATGTTTTTAAAGCCAAGGTCATTTTTCAAATTTTTGTAAAAAGTGATGAAATTTCAAAAGTTTTCAGCGGACAATATGCAACCCTGGTCCCCTTGCCTAGATCCCTCAGATGATCTACCTGCAAAAAGAATCAAGTCAAAGCACTAAATGAGTCAATTTCAGGACAAAGGAAACCAAAAAGTCAATTTTATAAAGTGTCAAAGAGAAACATTAGAAAGTGGGTTTGAGCATGAAATTTTTTCAAATGAAACTTATAAAAACCCAATCTCCCTCCTTTCACTCTCATTGTGCATCCAAGACACTTGCAAGAGAAGTTTGAGTGAGTGATAGAGTGAAAGGAGCGAAAGAGAGCAAGTTCGGGCGTTGGACAGGGGCGCGACCCGTCAGGCCAGGCACGCGACCCGTCAGAGGGGCGCGACCTGTCAGGAGGCTTCCCGCAGTGTAATTTTACAACGGGCGCGACCCGTCAGGCGCGCGCGACCCGTTGGGCGTGGCGCGCGACCCGTCAAGCTGTCTCCCTCTAAACTTATTTCAAATTTGCTCAAACGCCTTCCAAGCCATCAAATTGCTTGAGGTAGGCTCCCTAATCTTGGTTATGATTGCTGGTTATGGTTGATGGATATTATGAATGTGTTTTTAATGATCAAAATGTGCAAGAGCAAGACCTCCATATGGTTGTATGTTACATTGTAAAAGTGGGCTAGGGTTTATTGCTGTTTCATGGTTTTTTCCCCTTGTAATTATTTCCCTCATTCCCATTTCATTTTCCCTATATTTCCATGTCAATTTCCCTTTTAAATTTGTAAAGAAAATAAAACCTACCCCTTTTCCCTTTAAAAATAAAAATGAAATCCTAACCCTACTTCTCCTTATGCCCATGTAAACATATGAAATTGATGATGTATATGCAATGATGTTTGCATTGTATTTTCCTAAATTCCCTGTTGTATACATGTATTCCCATTTTCCTTGTAAAAATGTCCCTCCCCTAACATTTCCCTCATGTTCCTTGTCCCCTTGAAACAACATATAAATCAGCTTTTTACAGGCAGAAACAGCAGTACATTTTGTCCACTTTGCTCCTTAAACAATGTCAGAAACCGAAACCTATGAGCAAAGTGATGACCAGTCATCAGCTTCAGAGATTGAGGTACAGAGGAGGCCACATAAGGGTGGAAAGGGTGGACATCATAAGCGAGAGGAGCCCACCTCTTTAGCAGAGTTACAGGCTTGTCCTATGGCAGTCACATGTTTTCAGTATATGTCTTGCTATGAGTTTTGTGAGAGGATCTCTCGGATTCAGCACCACAGAGAGTTGGCTTGCCTATTTGTTTTGCACTTGCATGATGGACATGTTAACCTTGCAGGGGTGGACTTTACATTGACACCCGAGGTGATCTCACATGCCACAGGGATACCTAATGTTGGGGAGGTGTGGAATAAGCGCAAGGTGCTGGATAATGTTCACTTTGAGCCTTTTGTCCGGCCACCATTCATGAGACATTTGGCAGGTGTGTTTCCATTCAGGTTTCGCAGGAGTGAGTATGCTCCCATGATGAGGCTCATAATGCATTATTTTACCTGTGAGGGCAGATTTTCACAGGTATATTCATATCATATTCGCCTCTTGATGCACTTCACCCGAGTGAGGATGATGAACATCCCTGTTTTCTTCTATCAGAACATTCAGAGGATGGTGCCCATGTTGCAGAGGAAGAGCCCGGCACAGCAGTTTAGGAGCCTGTACCATTATGGTTTGATTCAGCTTGTAGTATTGCATCAGTTGGCTCAGCAGGACATCTCATGGGAGGAGTTCATCTCTCGTGAGTTTTTCACAGCACCACCCTTGCCACATTCTGAGATTATTCATGAGGAGGGAGGACCATCACAGCAGCATGACATCCCTGTCACTAGACATGTCAGCTCCTCACCTTTGGTTACCTATTAGAAAGGCCCGAGGGCCTTATTTGCAGCAGCTAGGCGAGTATTATCTCCACAGCAGGTGGAAGGGGTCTCGCCTTCATCATCAGCTCAGCAAGTGTTATCTCCACATCAGGTGGAAGGGGCCTCGCTCTCTTCAGCAGCACAGGCAGCACAGAGGGGAAAGCAGCCCAAGATTGATGAGGGACCATCAGGAGTTCCAGATATTGAGCTTGTTGATCTTGAGGCCATTTCTCCGAGCCAAGAGGCAAAGGAGGTCATTCAGCATCTCAGAGCTGAAAATGATGCCTTACAGAGGAGATTAAAGGGTGCACAATGGACCATCACATACCTGGAGCAGCGCAACAAACAGTTGGAGGAGGAGAAAGCACTTGATGAGCTGTGGAGGATTCGTAGTGACCGGATCTTGAACCGAAGAAGACCCGGTGACCCATTGCCCCCTGACCGAGAGTCTATGCTCATCCGAGTAAATGCACACTTGGAGAGGCTGTTGGATAAGGCCAACCAAGAGAAGAAATTGCTGAGGAACATGAAGAACCACTACTAGGCAAGGATGCATGTGTGCAAGGCAAAAATGAAGATGTTTCAAAGGCGGTTGACCGAGGCACTAAAACGGAGAAAGAGGCCAAATCCTCTCCGTATCTTGGCTGAGGCTTCACTCAAGGATCAAGGCACTAAATAGCCTAGCCACAGCACAAATCCCAAGAAATTTTGAGAATTTTGGGTGAATTTTGGCATTTTCAGGCAATTTGCAGGTTTTTCCCATTAACGGGTCTCACCCCCCGCGCGACCCTTCATCATGGCAACTCCATTTGGAAAAAACTCAGCATTTCCAGATTTTTCATGCAAAGTTACACATGCTCATGGATGGACTTGAGATTTGGTGAAGTTTTAGGCCTCCAGAAAGTCAAAAAACTAGTAAAAATTGACTTTCTGCCACTTTTTTGAATTGCAGAAAGAAGTCTTGGGAGATTTGAGTTTTGACAGGGAAAATGAACTCCAAATTCAAACGTTCCAGTTGGGTTGGAAAGTAGACTCACAGACCTTTCCAACAAGCCTACTTTTGCTCAATTTGGCCACCTGCAAGTGCCCCAAATATGGCTCCAAAGGCGCGTGACCCGTCAGGCAGGGGCGCGCGACCCGTCAGGCAGATTTTTCCAAAAATGCGTTGTACAGCTCGGAAAAGCACAGTTTGACCCAGTTTGACTTTTTGGGATGAATTGTGATCCTCTTTGATGTAATTATTGTACTTTTTAGACACTTTTACTCTTATGTAACATTTCTAGAAGATTCATTCATGAAAAGGGTAAATATTAAATGAATGAATTGGTTTCCTAGCTTATAGAGGCAAGTTGTTTTGACTGCCTAGTTTGTAGTGCTTAGTTTAGAAGTGGTTGAAACAGCTCCTAGGATAGTGAGCTCGACCCATGGAGGCAGGGAAAGAGGTTAGATCATCTATATTATGTACTTTCTTGCTCATTTTCATGGTTGGACTCTTGAGGGAGAAGCTATCATTGTATTATTCATTGTATCTCTGCAATTTTTGGCTAAGGAAGACCAGGGTTTTGCAGTCCTTTTTGGGATTCTTGTGGTTACATGTATTGATGGTGTGTTTCTCTATGTACCTGTAAGTGTGTTATGTGAATCATTTCCTTTCTTTTCCTTCTGCACATTAAACAAATGAAGTGTTAAAGTAAGAATTCGTGCATGCCATGCTCTGCTTTTAAGTTTGTTTAATTTCAATGTTTTCTTCTGCCTAAAGGGAATTCAAAGTTATTGTTTGCTCTCTTTAGCTCTTCATCTTTCATTCCTGACCATTCACCTCAGTTAAAGGCATCAACGCTATCTCCTACCTCGCCCCAAGGAACCCCCTGCAGAAACTGTGTCCAATCCCCGCACCCAAAATTGCCCTCTCCTCAATTTGCCACCAAAAACCCAAAAAACCCGAAATCAAACTCTTTGATCAGTTTACTAGCCTAATATCAGTGTTACCTTATTGGTCATCTCATCCATTGAATATTTTACGAGATCGACCGGAGAGAGCCTTCTCCTGCCCCGTAGGGCTAGCTACAAGGCTAAATGGTTTGATGTTGCCTTGAGGTTTACCTTTCTCAGCCTGAGGTGAAATTTCAAGCGCTAACATACTGGCGACCATAATGGGGAGAACAAACTTGTCTATTGATTGATGTGTTTGTTTTATAAGTCTTAGACGGAGCCTGAAGTTATGCCAGGTAGCCTTCGAAACGCTTTTGCTTTGCATTAGCAGAAGTAGATAAACGCTGCTTCAGTCAATCTCCGTGAGCTTGTGAAAACAACACTTTGATTGCATTTTACCCCAGTACATGTATCAAGTTCAGATCTGATTGTTGATAGTGGACAATGATCAGACACTGACAAGGCTGAAATCATTCACTTGGCGACTCCTTTCACTGAAGAATCCAGCAACCTGTGCTTCATGGTGACTTCACTGTAGAGAGATCAGTAGCTTTGAGCTTTTCAAGATGGATCGGATCGCAAGAAGATATGCTCCCTTGAGCCGAGATCACATCCTTGGTTTTCCAAATAAAATTCCAAAGGTAGATTGGTCAAGGAATCTGCCTATATTTAATGATGATGGTAAGAAGGATGCCGCTTTACATCTAGTTAGATTTCATATGCATATTCACAAATTGAAGGTGAAATTTCCTGAAGATTGTTTGATGAAAATATTCTTGGCCACTCTAGAAGGTAAAGCCCAATCATGGTATGAAAGTTTGCCGCCTGCTTGTATTTACTGTTTAAAGGATTTTCATGCCTTGTTTATTGAAAGATATCAAGCATCTTATCCATCATTAAATTTGGTTCATGAATGTTGCAAGCATGCTTATAGTTTTATTGAAAGCCTTGAGAAATACTATGAAGATGATAATTTTATGGATGTTTAGATCATGGAGGCTCTGTACGAGAATCCATTTCAGCAACATGAAGAGAACCTAGAAGATTCCCATAGAGATGATCATGAAAATTTTCAGCAGGACCAAGATCTTAGTATGGTGGGAAATGAAACAATTTCGCATCTTGACAGTCAACAGGAATTGCATGAAATGGATCAGCAGTATGAGGAAAATCTGTATACTCCTTCACTTGAAATCAATGAAGACAATCACTGTTTGAACAAAAGAAAACAAAAGGTATTATCTCCTCTATCTGAAGATGAGATAGATCTACTTTTGAGAGGTCTTGTTCCGGCTCAAGTTAACGCAGATCAGCAGGTTGAAGATGGCCATATGGCTGAAATTGATGAAAGAGAAAATCTTATTTCAGATCTGCCCACAGAAGAAGACAACATGCAGATTGAAGAAGACACGACAGCTACTTCAGTTCTAGATTCAGATTGTGATGACCAAGCATACCTTGTGCTGAATCCTGAAAAGGAGGGTTTTGTTGTTGAGACCATAGACAGAGTTTTTGATCCAAATGTTCTCATGCCATCAGAACAGAGCCTGCATGAGGAGGTAATTCAGTCAGTTCATGAAAATCAAGATGACATCTTCATTCAAGTAAGTGAAACAGTTCCTTTGGATGAATTTATGGTAGATGATAGAAATGTCATTTTTGCACTTCAAGAATCAGCTGAAGTTTCTTTCCTTATGATTGAAGAATGTAATAAGGAACTTGATAATTTGGTTATGATACCATATGAAGATGACCTACCATATTGTCAGACTACAGAGGATCAGACCATTCAGGATTCCATTTCAGATTCTTCCTCATATGTCTCATGTTTTGAAATGTTATTCCAAGAAGAGATCTGCCCATCCATTTGTTCAGAGTTTTTTGAAGCTTATGAGCATACTTTTACTGAAGCACATGATGAAGGCAGATCAGAATTTGAAGCAAAAGACACCTTGTTCTTTCAGCAGGAGGTGGCAATGTCAAGTCTTCATGTTTTCCAGGATCCAATGGCAAATTTGTTACAGTTAGCAGTGAAAGTGATTATTGTTGTGTTCAGTGATGAAGGAGATCATGGTCAGCTATGTTTTTGGATGCTCAGTTATAGGTTTGTACTGTTGACCAGAAGATCTGATAAGAAGAATCAATCAAGAAGGCATCTGCTTGATTGGTTGCAATTGCATTTTGATATAGTTTGATGTATATTGTCTTGTAAGAAACACAGGTGGTTGTCCTCATGATTTCGGATCTTGATGGACTGCTGCCCTTCAATAAGCTTTGTAAGTTCTTGTTTTAGTTAAGTCAGTCATGAGTCATTTGTGAGTCAGTTTTCAGTCATGTAGGTTTCATAATTGAGTCGGTTTGAATCAAGTTTCAGTCAATAAATGAGTCAAGGTCTTGTATTGTTTGTCAAATAATGACTCCATCGCCCAATGGTTGAAAACACTGGTCTGCTCTCCCAGAGGTCTGAGGTTCTTGGCACCTCCAAGGAGCTACCATCCCCATTGGAGCCAATGTTAGTTTCAGTCTTTCCAGCCTTCCTCCAATGATCAAATATGCTCTTACAAAGTGGTCTCAGAGTTTCCAAGTCAAATTTTGTCATTTCAAAGAGTTTTCAAGCAAAATTTGGTCACTAGGCATTAGGTCTAGGGTTTTGGTCAAAAATGTCTACAAGGTCACGTTTTTGAAGGTCAATAAGTGCTCAGCAAGCCAGAGGGATGATTGTAAAGATATTTCTTCGAAGTTTTTATCTTGTACAGTTAATTTTCACCTTGGATTTAAAAACTATGTTTTTAAAGCCAAGGTCATTTTTCAAATTTTTGTAAAAAGTGATGAAATTTCAAAAGTTTTCAGCGGACAATATGCAACCCTGGTCCCCTTGCCTAGATCCCTCAGATGATCTACCTGCAAAAAGAATCAAGTCAAAGCACTAAATGAGTCAATTTCAGGACAAAGGAAACCAAAAAGTCAATTTTATAAAGTGTCAAAGAGAAACATTAGAAAGTGGGTTTGAGCATGAAATTTTTTCAAATGAAACTTATAAAAACCCAATCTCCCTCCTTTCACTCTCATTGTGCATCCAAGACACTTGCAAGAGAAGTTTGAGTGAGTGATAGAGTGAAAGGAGCGAAAGAGAGCAAGTTCGGGCGTTGGACAGGGGCGCGACCCGTCAGGCCAGGCGCGCGACCCGTCAGAGGGGCGCGACCCGTCAGGAGGCTTCCCGCAGTGTAATTTTACAACGGGCGCGACCCGTCAGGCGCGCGCGACCCATTGGGCGTGGCGCGCGACCCGTCAAGCTGTCTCCCTCTAAACTTATTTCAAATTTGCTCAAACGCCTTCCAAGCCATCAAATTGCTTGAGGTAGGCTCCCTAATCTTGGTTATGATTGCTGGTTATGGTTGATGGATATTATGAATGTGTTTTTAATGATCAAAATGTGCAAGAGCAAGACCTCCATATGGCTGTATGTTACATTGTAAAAGTGGGCTAGGGTTTATTGCTGTTTCATGGTTTTTTCCCCTTGTAATTATTTCCCTCATTCCCATTTCATTTTCCCTATATTTCCATGTCAATTTCCCTTTTAAATTTGTAAAGAAAATAAAACCTACCCCTTTTCCCTTTAAAAATAAAAATGAAATCCTAACCCTACTTCTCCTTATGCCCATGTAAACATATGAAATTGATGATGTATATGCAATGATGTTTGAATTGTATTTTCCTAAATTCCCTGTTGTATACATGTATTCCCATTTTCCTTGTAAAAATGTCCCTCCCCTAACATTTCCCTCATGTTCCTTGTCCCCTTGAAACAACATATAAATCAGCTTTTTACAGGCAGAAACAACAGCACATTTTGTCCACTTTTCTCCTTAAACAATGTCAGAAACCGAAAACTATGAGCAAAGTGATGACCAGTCATCAGCTTCAGAGATTGAGGTACAGAGGAGGCCACATAAGGGTGGAAAGGGTGGACATCATAAGCGAGAGGAGCCCACCTCTTTAGCAGAGTTACAGGCTTGTCCTATGGCAGTCACATGTTTTCAGTATATGTCTTGCTATGAGTTTTGTGAGAGGATCTCTCGGATTCAGCACCACAGAGAGTTGGCTCGCCTATTTGTTTTGCACTTGCATGATGGACATGTCAAACTTGCAGGGGTGGACTTTACATTGACACCTGAGGTGATCTCACATGCCACAGGGATACCTAATGTTGGGGAGGTGTGGAATAAGCGCAAGGTGCTAGATAATGTTCACTTTGAGCCTTTTGTCCGGCCACCATTCATGAGACATTTGGCAGGTGTGTTTCCATTCAGGTTTCTCAGGAGCGAGTATGATCCTCATAATTCACTATTTTACCTGTGAGGGCAGATTTTCACAGGTATATTCATATCATATTCGCCTCTTGATGCACTTCACCCGAGTGAGGATGATGAACATCCCTGTTTTCTTCTATCAGAACATTCAGAGGATGGTGCCCATGTTGCAGAGGAAGAGCCCGGCACAGCAGTTTAGGAGCCTGTACCATTATGGTTTGATTCAGCTTGTAGTATTGCATCAGTTGGCTCAGCAGGGCATCTCATGGGAGGAGTTCATCTCTCGTGAGTTTTTCACAGCACCACCCTCGCCACATCCTGAGATTATTCATGAGGAGGGAGGACCATCACAGCAGCATGACATCCCTGTCACTAGACATGTCAGCTCCTCACCTTTGGTTACCTATCAGAAAGGCCCGAGGGCCTTATTTGCAGCAGCTAGGCGAGTATTATCTCCACAGCAGGTGGAAGGGGTCTCGCTCTCTTCAGCAGCACAGGCAGCACAGAGGGGCAAGCAGCCCAAGATTGATGAGGGACCATCAGGAGTTCCAGATATTGAGCTTGTTGATATTGAGGCCATTTCTCCGAGCCAAGAGGCAAAGGAGGTCATTCAGCATCTCAGAGCTGAAAATGATGCCTTACAGAGGAGATTAGAGGGTGCACAATGGACCATCACATACCTGGAGCAGCGCAACAAACAGTTGGAGGAGGAGAAAGCACTTGATGAGCTGTGGAGGATTCGTAGTGACCGGATCTTGAACCGAAGAAGACCCGGTGACCCATTGCCCGCTGACCGAGAGTCTATGCTCATCCGGGTAAATGCACACTTGGAGAGGCTGTTGGCTAAGGCCAACCAAGAGAAGAAATTGCTGAGGAACATGAAGAACCACTACTGGGCAAGGATGCATGTGTGCAAGGCAAAAATGAAGATGTTTCAAAGGCGGTTGACCGAGGCACTAAAACGGAGAAAGAGGCCAAATCCCCTCCGTATCTTGGCTGAGGCTTCACTCAAGGATCAAGGCACTAAATAGCCGAGCCACAACACAAATCCCAAGAAATTTTGAGAATTTTGGGTGAATTTTGGCATTTTCAGGCAATTTGCAGGTTTTTCCCATTAACGGGTCCCACCCCCCGCGCGACCCTTCATCATGGCAACTCCATTTGGCAAAAGCTCAGCATTTCCAGATTTGTCATGCAAAGTTACACATGCTCATGGATGGACTTGAGATTTGGTGAAGTTTTCAAAAATTCTAGTTGGGTTGGAAAGTAGACTCACTGACCTTTCCAACAAGCCTACTTTTGCTCAATTTGGCCACCTGCAAGTGCCCCAAAGATGGCTCCAAAGGCGCGCGACCCGTCAGGCAGATTTTTCCAAAAATGCGTTGTACAGCTCGGAAAAGCACAGTTTGACCCAGTTTGACTTTTTGGGATGAATTGTGATCCTATTTGATGTAATTATTGTAATTTTTAGACACTTTTACTCTTATGTAACATTTCTAGAAGATTCATTCATGAAAAGGGTAAATATTAAATGAATGAATTGGTTTCCTAGCTTATAGAGGCAAGTTGTTTTGACTGCCTAGTTTGTAGTGCTTAGTTTAGAAGTGGTTGAAACAGCTCCTAGGATAGTGAGCTCGACCCATGGAGGCAGGGAAAGAGGTTAGATCATCTATATTATGTACTTTCTTGCTCATTTTCATGGTTTGACTCTTGAGGGAGAAGCTATCATTGTATTATTCACTGTATCTCTGCAATTTTTGGCTAAGGAAGACTAGGGTTTTGCAGTCCTTTTTGGGATTCTTGTGGTTACATGTATTGATGGTGTGTTTCTCTATGTACCTGTAAGTGTGTTATGTGAATCATTTCCTTTCTTTTCCTTCTGCACATTAAACAAATGAAGTGTTAAAGTAAGAATTCATGCATGCCATGCTCTGCTTTTAAGTTTGTTTAATTTCAATGTTTTCTTCTGTCTAAAGGGAATTCAAAGTTATTATTTTCTCTCTTTAGCTCTTCATATTTCATTCCTGACCATTCACCTCAGTTAAAGGCATCAACGTTGTCTCCTACCTCGCCCCAAGGAACCCCATGCAGAAACTGTGTCCAATCCCCGCACCCAAAATTGCCCTCTCCTCAATTTGCCACCAAAAATCCAAAAAACCCGAAATCAAACTCTTTGATCAGTTTACTAGCCTAATATCAGTGTTACCTTATTGGTCATCTCATCCATTGAAGATTTTACGAGATAGACCGGAGAGAGCCTTCTCCTGCCCCGTAGGGCTAGCTACGAGGCTAAATGGTTTGATGTTGCCTTGAGGTTTACCTTTCTCAGCCTGAGGTGAAATTTCAAGCGCTAATAGGAACTACGAAGGGTGAATAGGAACTGCGAAGGGTGAACATGAACTATGAAGGTTGAACAGGAAATGTGAATGGTGAACAAGAACTGCTAAGGTTGAACAAGAACTACAAAGGGTGAACATGAGCTATGAAGGGTGCATAGGAAGTGCATGATTATCTTTGATTGCGTTATCTTGACTATTGGCACTGATCCAGGTGGCTCTAGAGACACACACAGGACAAAGAGGGCTTATGAAATCTCAAAAATAATAGTGATCAAAATGCTTTCGAACTAGGACCAGAGCGTAGATCTCGTCGTCTTGATCGTGATGGTGTGAACGGTTCGTCAATCCGAGCTCGTATAAGGGAGAACGAGCCAGTCAAAGTTTGGTTGACTTTTGCTGATTGGGCAGGCTTAAGGAGGCAACAATTTGGATAAAATCTGGCCAACAAATTCCAGCCAACCTGGGCCAGATTCAGGGCGAATTTGTGGCCTATTTAATTTGTCTCCTTCGGTCATTTTTTGAATTTTCAAAAATGGCCAATTTGTTTTTTTATAACAAAAAATTATATATATTAAAATGGGTGGCGGGCCATGACCCCTGCCACCCCCACCGGGACCCAATTTTTTTTTAAAATATTTTTGGGTCGACGGGACATGACCCCCGCCGACCCCAACAAACACATAAACCAAACTTTAATTTTGTCTTGACGGCCATTACCCCGCCGAGCCCCCCAGCCAAACCCACTGCACATTAAACATTTAAAATGGGGTGGGCGGAGGCCACCTTCGGTGGACCCGACCCACACCCCCAAAACCTCGTCCAAACGATGCTAGGAAACTTGGTAAGGGTGCCGGCGGGGTTCGAGCCCGCCCAGCCCATGTGGCTGGCCCCTAAGCAGGTGGCCCCATGATACATACCATGAAACAATGTACCAACCACGGTACACCAATACAAACAACGCTCCAAAAAAATGAATATGCCAACAACATTGCGAGAGTTATGGGGTGGGCTGCCCAATGTGGGCTTGATCCCCCCGAAACAATAATGTTGTAGGTTTTAAAAAAAATGCAATATATTAAAATGGGAGGGGCGGGGATTGACCACCTGACCCCTCCTCAACTAATGGCTATTTTTACCATCATGCCAAACGGGTTCTTTGATTACTCTGCCAACAAATTTATATAAACCCAGCATTTGCTCAGTCCGCCCAAGCATGGAGGAACCATGAGTGGGCATGAAAATCGAGACGTGATATTTTTTTTAATTAATTTATTGCAGGTGGAACCATGATTGAGCATAATTTTCAGGAGGGTGAAATTTTTGTAGTGTCCAAATTGGACAAACTTTATGTTGATCTTACACCTCTCAACGACACGAACCTGATGGCGTAGTTAGTTTCCTTATCTGAGCAGACGATTTGCACAGGACCCGAAGGAGGGAATCTTTGAGGAATCTAGGGAAATCTAAAAGATTCCTTAAGCCCCAAATTTCCACTTTCTCATAATTCAGAAATTTGATAGTTGATTTTGCACTATTTGATGCCACAAATTTGATGGTGTGATTAGATTTTCCATTTTCTCATTTCATTTTTTGGCCACTTTTCTAAGTGGAGTGCAGGTGTCAGCACTCGACATGCGAGCAATCATTCCATGAGATTCGACGCCGTGAGATTGATGGTCCGACCAGCTTCAACAATTTGACATCCTTTTCTTCAGATGGGCTCTAGATGTGAGGTATATGCAGTGTGTTCATGTACTTCTTTTTCTATGCATTGTGATGCACAAATCCTTGTTTGATGTTTTGATGTGCGATCTTGTTTTCATACTTGCTTCATGATTCCTGCTTGATGTGACGTGGAATCATTTGTGTGATGTATTTGTTGTCATGATTCGTCATGTTTTGTTTGAGATCCCTTTGTTGTCATGTTGATCGAATACTCATGTTGTCGTCATGTATGTTTGCTTTGAGATCTCTTTTATGCCATGTTGGCGGGATGATCATCATGCATGAGTTTTTTGTCATACTGATAGGAGTCCTTTTGACTGAGATTTCCTATAGCGGAACATCTCTTGGAGCCACTACTGCGTGAGGGCATTTTCCTTGTATGATAGCAACATCACCTCTTATGTACACCATCACTATTGACAACACTTAATGCAGCGGCCTACACCATCCTGACATTGGGGCCTGGAGACGTAGTCCCTCCTGAACGAACTCCATTATCAACGGCTTATGTTTTCATGTGCTGATGATTGTCATGTTCCTCTTCTTTACAACATGTAGATGTATTCATTTATGTTCTTTTAAAAATGAAATTTAAAACATCACGAAAGTAAAAGGTCTTGGAAGGGTCCTTTGTCACACTCAGACTTGGATCAAGTGGTATCGGAGTGGTCATTATGTGGATGTGAATTGCAAGCGTGAACAATGGAACATGCAACGACAAAGGATGAAAAAGCGATGTACGAGACCATGCTCAAAATTTCCCAAAGGGTGGAAATAATGTATGAAACTCTACAGAAAGAGACAGAGGAAAAGGAGTGATTGCAGCTTCAGTTGCAAGCCACGGAAGAGGCCCTGGAAGAACTGAAGCACAACAACTAGAATCTTCAAATAGAGAACGCTGAATTGAAGATGCGTCTACATGAAGAGAAAGAAGAGAAACATAGTTTTCTACGACAACTGTAAGCAAAGGACGAGGCCTTGGAAAAGCTGCAGCGTGACCCATGTGAGGTAAAAAGTAGTTCTTTGAATTCATGTATGTGCCCTAATGATGATTTCGCTATTTTTGAAAATCATACCACAGGAATTGGCTCCAAACTATTGAAGAGAATGGGGTATGAAGGAAAAGGCTTGGGTGTTAATGGCCAAGGCATTGTCAACCCCATCAAAGTAGAAGAACTACCCCATCAGGCAGGACTTGGGTATGTCAGAAAGGAAGTTGGGGAATGCGCTGAGATAGCTAGCGAACTACCAACAACAGATGATGAGCAGCCCTCATCAGTTCTTTCCAAATCAACAGAGGAGGTAAAAGATGTTGATTTCCTTACGGTTTCGTCTTCACATAGTATGATTTCTGTTGGATATTTGGAGATCCCAATTACAGGGGAAAACATGAGGCTCCTTACCAGGACGAGGCACGAGGAGGAAAAAGAACTTGGTATTAATAACCAAGGCATAACTCAACCATTGGAGGTTGTGCAGAGACCTCAATTTGCAGGCTTCAGATACGCCGAGGGAAAATGCTTGAAGGTGTCAGAATCTTCTGAGACATCGTCAAAATCGTCGAGGAAAGAGAATGATGGGAACACATCCCCATCATCCCATGGCAATGGCCATTGCAGGGAAAGAACTAAGGCAAGCTCTCATCACCATACTTACACCAGAGATGGAAAGGGAAGGTATAACCAATCTCGACATTCGAATGTTCATTTTGATTATAATCATGTTATTAAAGATGAACATAAATCATGGAATCAAAAAACATGTACCTTTTGTGGATTACATAACCATACATTTTCTAAGTGTTGGAAAGGAATGGCAGCACACAAAAGG
Organism: Pinus tabuliformis; assembly: GCA_031772625.1. Classification (NCBI taxonomy): domain Eukaryota; kingdom Viridiplantae; phylum Streptophyta; class Pinopsida; order Pinales; family Pinaceae; genus Pinus; species Pinus tabuliformis. Next base: position 394,070,869 of record CM062817.1, read on the forward strand.
AGGAAGCATGAAAGACCCTCTCAATAGCAGGTAAAGAAACATGTTAAGCAGATCTGAAGGAATAAAACCTATTGTAGTCATTTCGATAGAAGTGACCATCAAAGAGCCACTTGTTGGAGGCTCCATCCAGAGCAACACCTTAAAGACAAAGTGTCGGTGCATGAACCAGATGAAGCAATTGTTCGACCATCGAATACGCCACAAGGAGGCGACCCATTCACCTTGATAAGTGAAAAATGGTTTCTAGATATGTTAGAATTTCATGGTCATGCTTTTGTATATCATTTGTTGCATTTTAAAATGTAAAAGTGATGATGTGTTTCCATCACTTGTTAAGCAACAATGATGTCTGGTCTTATGTTGAGTTACATGATACACTGTAAAAGTGATGTTGTGTTTCCATCACTTGTCAAAGCAAAAATAGTGTTCGGCCTTATTGTTGTAAATCATGTGTTGCAGTGATGATGCGTTTTCCACCACTTGTTGAAGCAACAATGATATGTTGGCCTTGTTGTCGTAGCTGGGGTATTACGTCCATCTTGATGTAAACTTGACCATCGAGTATGTGTTATAAACTTGTGGCAAGTATGGGATGCTTGGGTCATTAGTTGGTCATGAAAATCAAGCATGTAATTTGCAAAACAATGTACTACAAGTTGCAGAGGTTGCAGGTGTCGGCTCACTGCTTAAGGCTTTGAAGAACAAAGGTGAAGGAGATGGAAGCGAGGCCTTTCAGGATGCTTGTGATGTAGACAAGGTACAGAGAAGTTGCAGGTTATTTTTTATGCTTTTGGAGGACCAAAAGCTCCTCAGTGGGGAGGATTGATCCAGGTGGCTCCAGAGACACACATAGGACAAAGAGGTCTTATGAAAGCTCAAAAATAAAAGTGATGAGAATGCTTTCGAACTAGGACCAAAGCGTAGATATCGTCGTCCTGATCGTGGTGGTGTGAATGGTTCGTCAATCCGAGCTCGTATGAGGGAGAACGAGCAAGTCAAAGTTTGGTTGACTTTTGCTGACTGGATAGGCTTAAGGAGGCAACAATTTGGACAAAATTCGGCCAACCTGGGCCAGATTCTGGGTGAATTTGTGGCATGTTTAATTTGTCCCCTTCGGTCATTTTTCAAATTTTCAAAAATGGCCAATTTTTTTTTTATAACAAAAAAAATATATATTAAAATGGGTGGTGAGCCATGACCCCCGCCACCCCCATCGGGACCCAAAAAAAATTTTAAATAATTTTTGGTTGACGGGCCATGACCCCCGCCAACCCCTAGTAAACACATAAACCAAACTTTAATTTTGGCTCGGCGGCCATTACCCCGCCGAGCCCCCCAGCCAAACCCACCGCACATTAAACATTTAAAATGGGGTGGGCATGGGCCACCTCCAGTGGACCCGGCCCACACCCCCAAAACCTAGCACCAAATGATGCTGGAAAATTTGGTAAGGGTGCTGGCGGGGGTCGAACCCTCCCAACCCACGTGGCCAACCCCATGATACGTAACATGAACCAACGTACCAACCACGATACACCAATACAAACGACACTCCAAAAAAAATGACTATGCCAATAGCATTGCGAGAGTTATGGGGAGGGCCGCCCAATTCGGGCTCGACCCCCCCAAAAAAATAATGTTCTGGGTTTTAAAAAAACTACAATATATTAAAATGGGAGGGGCGGGGATTGACCACTAACCCCTCCTCAATTAATGGCTATTTTTACCATCATGCCAAAAAAGTTCTTTGATTACTCTGCCAACAAATTTATATAAACACAAAATTTTCCTAGTGCGCCCAAGCATGGAGGAACGAGGAGCGGGCATGAAAACCGAGACATGATAATTTTTTAATTAATTTATTGCAGGTGGAACCATGATTGAGCAAAATTTCCAGGAGGGTGGAATTTTTGCGGTGTCCAAATTAGACAAAATTTATGTCGATCTTACACCTCTCAGCGACACGAACCCGATGGCGTAGTCAATTTCCTGATCTAAGTAGCCGATTTGCAGAGGACCCAGAGGATGGAATCTTTGAGGAATCTAGGGGGAATCTAAAAGATTCCTTAAGCCCCAAATTTCCACTTTCTCAGAATTCAGAAATTTGATAGTCGATTTTGAACTATTCGACGCCACAAATTTGATGGTGTGTTCATATTTTCCATTTGCTCATTTTTTTTGGCCACTTTTCTAAGTGGAGTGCAGGTGTCAGAAATCAACATGTGAGCAATCATTCCATGAGATTTGACACCGTGAGATTGATGGTCCGGCCAACTTCAGCAATTTGACATCCTTTTCTTCAGATGGCCTATGGATGTGAGGTATATGCAGTGTGTTCATGTACTTCTTTTGCTATGCATTGTGCTGCATAGATCCTTGTTTGATGTTTTGATGTGGGATCTTGTTTTCATACTTACTTCATGATTCCTGCTTGATGTGACGCAGAATCATCTGTGTGATGTACTTGTTGTCATGATTCATCATGTTTTGTTTAAGATCCCTTAGTCGTCATGTTGATGGGATACTCATGTTGTTGTCATGTATGTTTGCATTGAGATCCCTTTTATGCCATGTTGGCGGGATGATCATCATGCATGAGTTTTGTGTCATACTGATAGGAGTCCTTTTGACTGAGAGTTCCTATAGTGAAACATCTCTTGGAGCCACTCCTGTGTGAGGGAATTTTCCTTGTATGATAGTGACATCACCTCTTATGTACATCATCACTATTGACATCACTTAATGTAGCGGACTACACCATCCTAACATCGGGGCCCGAAGATGTAGTCCCTCCTGGACGAACTCCGTTATCAACGACTTATGTTTTCATGTGTTGATGATTGTCATGTTCCTATTCTTTACAACATGCATATGTATTCATTTATGTTCTTTTAAAAGTGAAATTTAACACATCACGAAAGTAAAAGGTCTTGGAAGGGTCCTTTGTCACACCCGAACCTGGATTAGGCACATATTTTGGATATTGGTTGGTAGATTTGTTAAACAAGTCAAAACTTTGACTTTGATTATTATGTATGGATTTGGTCTCATTGTACTCTCTGATAAACATTTTATGACAATCTAATAGAAGAAGAATTTCAAAGGGTTTCCCCCCCTTAGGGGCTTTATTTCCCTTTTCTTTGACCAAACCTGGTGTCTCTTGTTGTTGTGTTGATTGTCTGTTTTATCATTGCATTTACTATTGTATCTTCAATTATTTTTTATGATTGGAAAGATTAATTGTTATTGAAAATATTTCTAATTGAAGAAGTGAATTGGGCTAAAAGTAATTGAAACAAAATAGAGCATTGTGAAAATTAACATGGTATCAGAGCTAAGGTGAAGGACAAAAGAAGACAAGCATTGAAGTAATTATCTTTGGAAAGTTGAAGGAGCCTATCTAATCAAGTCAAGGTGTCTTCCTCTTTCTTCAAGGAACATGAGAAGTTGGGTGACTCATCTAACTTTGCTACATGGAAGATCAGGTTGGAGATCATAGCTGACAACAATGATATTTTGGAATACATTCAAGGAAAAGTACTTGAGCCTCCGGAGAATGCTTCCGCTACTGCCAAGAGCAAGCACAAGAAAGATGAGCTAAAGGAAAAACAAATTATAGCTGATGGTTTACAAGATAATTTACTTGCATATGTTGGAAATTGAGGAAGTCTAAGGACATCTATGATAAGATATCTGGCATGTATGAAGTCAACAATTTGAATGAAATCATCTCTTTGAAAGATCATCTCAAATACATGAAGATGAATAAGGGAGATTTTGTGCAATCATACATTATGAGGATATCTCGTCTCAGAGATCAATTGCAAAGAGTTGGAGAAACTATGTCTGATAGGGAATTGGTAATTGTAACTCTCAGAGGTCTCCCTTCCATTTGGGAAACCTTCATTACTACTATAAGAAACAATAATTCCTTCCCGTCATTTGATGAGATTGTTTTGAAGATTACTCAAGAAGAATCAAGTATGATATCAAGAGGAAGGATTCAAAAAGATGAAGAGGGAGAGCTCGATGCCTTCGTCACTCAAAACAAGAAGAAGAAAGGAAAAGTTCCATCAAATTCAAGAAAGCCTCCACCTCAAATTGCAAAAAGAAGGGATGATAGAACATCATCTCACATTGAATACTACAGTTGTCACAAGAAGGGTCATTATACTCGAGATTGCCCCGAGAAGAAAAATGGTCCACACTACAACATTAGAAGCAACAATAGCAGGTTTTATGATCGAAGAAGAGATGACCGAAGGAATGATCGCAATGGAAGAGATGAAAGAAGAAGAAGAGATGCTCCTAGTGACCATGAAGAAGATCGTCATCCTCAAAATAAGGCAAGATAATCTAGGTATGAAAGTAATGTTGGTAATAAATCTTAATATATTCTCATTTCTTCCCTTACTAGTTCCTCCCCTCCAGATTTGTGGGATAGCTGGTTGGTTAATAGTGGGCCCACTCATCATTTCTCTGGGTATAAAGAAGTTCTCTCTAATTTGGTAGAGAGGGAGTCAAATTTGAAAATTATTCTTGAAGACAATTCCACTCATCTTGTTAAAGGCTTTGGGTTCATCAAATTCCATTTGGAGTTCGGAGAATCTGTTGTGCTCCATGATGTGATGTATGTGCCAGGATTGAAGAAGAATTTGGTATCAATATATGCTTTCGAAGACAAAGGTATGAGGGTTTCCTTCATTAGGGGGAAGGTTCTTATTTGGCCAGTTGGATGACCTATGAGAGATGCATTCACATTGGGATCGAGATTTGAAGGACTCTACAGGGTTACTAGAAGACCTCTTCTAGCATTGGTCCATGATACAAATCATCTAAGCGAGATATGGCATCAAATTAGATTGGCCCATTTACATTATGATTCTCTTCCACAATTGAAGAAATTGGTTTATGGTATTCTCTATGTTCAAGCCCAACATGATGGAGTATGTCCAGGTTGTGCCAATGGAAAGAAGACAAGGGGGCCATTCTCCTCTAGCGAGAACAACATAAATGACATCCTCCATCTCATTCATTCTGACTTATGTGGTTCGATACCTGTACATTCTAATGGTGGCCATCTCTATTACATCACTTTCATTGATGACTTCTCAAAAAAGACATGGATATATTATTTGAAGCACAAGGATGAAACCTTCGAAATGTTCAAGGAGTTCAAAGCTTTGGTTGAAAATCAAACAGGGAAGAAAATCAATATATTCAGGTCTGACAATGGTGGAGAGTACATTTCAAATGAGTTCATTGATTTCGACAAGAAGGAAGGTATCAAGAAGGAGACAATTGTGCCGTATACTCCCGAAAAAAATGGAGTAGCGAAAAGAAAGAACAAGTCTATTGTAGAAGCTGCTCATGCCATGCTCCACAATCAAAAGTTTCCAAAGTTCCTTTGGGGAGAAGAAATGAATGTTGTCGTATATTTTCAAAATAGGGTGCCTCATCAGGCATTGGACAACAAGATCCTTGAAGAAGTGTTCACGAGTGTTAAGACTGATGTTAGCCATCTCTGTATCTTTGGCTTCCCTGTACATTTCCATGAGTCGAAGGACAAAAGAAACAAGTTGGAAGCCACGAGAAGAAAATGTACATTTGTTGGATATTGTGAAAATTCTTAAGCTTTTAAAATATATATTCCTGTTCAAAAGAAGGTTGAGATTAGAAAGAAGATGTTTCCCTTGGAAAAACAAAGGACCTTCCTCCGCCTACTCCTCTTGAGAAGAAGAATGATGATATGGATATGTTAGATGGTCCTTCCATACTTGAATCCGAGACATATATTGTTGATGATCCCATGGAGCCCATGGACCCCTTAGATCCTCCTCCATGTGATAATCCTACTAGGAAGAGGCCATTTTTGCTCCGTGTTAAATTATAGGATGATGTGAGATGAGTTTAGGTTTGAAGATCATTTAGAGAAAGGAAGAAGCCATGCGATACTAGGGATATGTTGCAGCCATACGCACTATGATTCAAGCCGAACGTCCCACCTTTGAAGAAGTCGTGAAATATCAAGTTTGGAAGGATGTTATGGCCGAAGAATATGAATTAATCATGAAGAATGACGTATGGGATGTTATACTGGGACCAAAAGGGAAATCTGCGGTGACTTCAAAGTGGTTATTCAAGATTTAACATGGAGTTCATGGTGGCATTGGGAAATATAAAACAAGGTTCATGGCCCAAGGATTCTCCCAGAAAGAGGGAGAAGATTATGACGATATATTTGCACCTATGGCTCGATATACAACCATTCGTTCGATAATTTCTCTTGTTGCAAGTCAAGGATGGACCCTACATTAGATGGACGTGAAGACAACATTCCTCCATGGAATGTTACAGGAAGAAGTGTATGTTGAACAATCATAGGTATTTTAAGTAGAGGATCGAAAGGCACATGTTTGCAGGTTGAAGAAGGAATTGTATGGTTTGAAGCAAGCCCCCAGAGCATGATATGAGCATGAGTCAATTCATGACCGAGTCTCCCCATGCACATTGGATCTCTGCCAAACACATTTTGAGATATTTGCATGGGAAGATCACCCTTGGTCTGAGATATTCTACTGGAGATGTTCGACTTCATGGATATACCAATGTTGACTGGGAAAGAAACATTGTTGACAGGAATAGTACATCTGGATGTTGTTTTAGTCTTGGATCTACCATGATATCTTGGATGAGAAGGAAGCATAAATCCATAGCATTAAGTACCACCAACAAAGAGTAAATTGTCACTAACATGGCTAGTTTTGAAGCAATTTGGTTGAGGAAGCTCTTTTGAGAGCTATTTCAGTAGGTCCTAGACACTACAATGATATATTATGACAACAAGAGTGGGATCCGTTTGGTAGAGAATCTTGTATTTCATGACAAGTCCAATTACGTTGAGATTCAATATCATTACATTCAAGACATGGTCCAGAGAGGAGCCATTAGACTCCATCATATATTGACAGATGAGAAAATTTCATATATTTTCACCAAGGCTTTACCAAAAGGGAAGTTCTCGCTCTTCAGAGAGAAACTTGGAATAATGGATGTGAGCCCTCATGATAAGGGGCATCACTCATCAAGAACACTGAGCCAGGTATCCCCCCTTGTCTGAGCTTCCAGGGTGAGGAATTGAGACGAAGGGCTCCTGAGGTTGAGGGATCTCTAGACAATAAGGTCGTAGATGTTGCTCCCATATCTATCACCCATAGGGTCAAAGATATTATCTCCTTGGATTATGTAGAGTATACCCCAGTTGACATCATACCCACAAGCTAGGCTCGTTGGGATTACCTCTCCCTGTCTAGCCAACGGGTTGAGAGTGTACTTGGGGTTGTACAACCCAAGCTAATTATGATGTAGGTGTTTTATCACATGAATCTTCAAGGTCACTATTGGGAAGATCAATGGGGAATAGGATGGGTTGAGATGTGCTCCCCTATATCACCTATTTCTCGATATGGAGTTGTAGATGTTTAGCTCCGCAGTGAGATTTTGGGTTGAGATGTGCTCCCTGATGTAGTTTCCGGTTGATATGTGCTCTTTTATGTTATAGGGGGTGGTAGTTAATGCTCCTTGATTCTTCTTCTTTAGATTCGAGAATGTTTCAACAAATAGAGTTGAGCAGAGATGGGATATGATATGACGACATGACTCATGTGACATGATGCAGTTGGAATTTCTCCCTAACTGAGAGGGAGTGTTAATTTTGGAAACTTAGTGACAAATTCCAACCATGGGACTAGATTCCTATTTTCGAGAGGACAAATTTTGACTATTGAAGCACTCGATTTGGATAAGGGAAAGTGTACTTATGAAGAAAATCCAACATATGCACATTTGATCACGTCGGCCCTAAAGAAAATTGGACACCCTTGGAAGCATATAAATTTAAGTGACCTCAAGCTCATTTGGACATCACCATCGCACATCATTTATTATTCTTTTTGGAGTTTTGTTCTATCTAAAATTGAAGGGTGAACAAGAAATACGAAGGGTGAATAGGAAATGCAAAGGGTGAATAAGAACTATGAAGGGTGAACATGAATTGCGAAGGGTGAATAGGAACTACAAAGGTGGAACAAGAACTATGAAGGGTGAACAACAAATATGAAGGTTGAACAGGAACTGTGAAGTGTGAACATGAACTGCGAAGGGTGAAAAAAAAGTGTGCGGGTATCTTTGATTGTATTATATTGACTATTGGTACATATTTTGGATATTGGTTGGTAGATTTGTTGAAAAAGTCAAACATTTGGCTTTGATTATTATTTATGGATTGGTGCTCATTGTACTCTCCGCTGAATATTTTATGAAAATCTAATAAAAAATAATTTCAAAAGGTTTTCCCCCTTGTGGGGTTTTTTCCTTGGTCTTTGACCAAACCTGATATCTCTTGTTGATGTGTTGATTGTCTTCTTTATCATTGCATTTACTGTTCTATCTTCAATTATTGTTGATTATTGGAACTATTAATTGTCATTGAAAATATTGCTAATTGAAGAAGTGAATTGGGCTAAAAGTAATTGAAACAACATAGAGTAGTGTGAAAATTAACATGGATCCCTGCCACTGCTGCCAATTAAACATTCGACAAGACTTAGCCTTAGTTCCTCTTGAGTGAAGTCACTCCACAGGCGTTCCAAATTTGGAATTTTATATCATCCAGTAATTCATTAAATGAAAGTTACTCACTCTTGGGAAAAGCCATTTATAGAAGCTAGCACAAGTTCTTTTCCATCAGGGTTCTCTCCTACAACTACTAGCTCATCACAGACATTCTAAAATCTAGTGAGATAGGAAGAAATGCCTTCACCTTTTTTCTTCTTTGTGGTCCTCAACTTCTCCTTGAGAATAATTTTACTATTCTCTGATGGATCCTATTATAGATTGACAACGACCTCCCACATGTCCTTTGTCATATTATTTTTTGAAATATGTGGGACGATATGATCCCAAACCTTGTCTGGGACCATCCTCTTAGCTTTGGCCATATTCTTTGTACTATATATACTAGATTGGATCTGTCGGTTTAGCTACAACTTCTGTCATTAACTCCTTCAGACCATGCTCATCCAATAGGAATAACATCTTGGACTTCTAGACGCCAAAGTTAGAAGCTCCATCAAGTCTATCTTGATCTCCGAGACCTGTTGTGGCCATCTCTTTGAAAACCCAAATAAAATGGAGTCTTGATTTAGAAATATCCTTCTCTCTTCAACTCAACCTTCCTTCCACTACTCACAGTTCCTTAGGAATGTGCAGATCTACCTCCTGATGTCCTTCTCCAACTAATACACTGCCTTCAGTTACTCACTGAGACTACTCATTCTATATTTCGAATGTCATTCTCTAGCGACTGGCACATGAACTATAATATATGCAACTCGAATAGGTTAAAATCAGAAACTCACATGAGTTGCTACAACTAGAAATGTCAGATCTCCTCTTGGAAACTTGACACCCTTTGAAAATATTTGGAAACTACTCTATGTGCTTTTATTTTCTTGCCCTAGTGCAGATATATAGCTACTACCCTCACTGCAAAAATTATGTGCCCAAATCTGCTCAACAAATTAACAGATCTTCTCTTTGACCAAACTTGATGTCTCTTGTTGATGTATTGATTGTCTCCTTCATCATTTCATTTACTGTTCTATCTTCAATATTGTTGATGATTGGAAAGATTAATTGTTATTGAAAAGATTGCTAATTAAAGAAGTGAATTGGGCTAAAAGTAATTGAAACAACATAGATCAATGTGAAAATTAACATGGACCCCTACCACTGTTGTCGATAGAACCTTTGAAAAGACTTAGCCTTAGCTCCTCTTGAGTGAAGTCACTCCACAAGTTTTCCCAATTTGGAATTTTATCTCATCCAGTAATTTCTTAAATGAAAGTTGCCCACTCTTGGGAAATCCATTATAATAGCTAACACAAGTTCTTTACCATCAAGATTCTCTGCTACAACTATTAGCTCATCATGAACATTCTGAAATCTAGTGAGATAGGAAGAAATGCCTTCACCTTTTTGCATCTTTTTGGTCCTCAGGTTATCCTTGAGAATCATTTTACTATTATCTGATGGATCCTGCTATAGATTCAAAACAACCTCACACATGTCCTTTATCGTATTCTTTTTTGCAATATGTGGGGCGATATGATCTTGAACCTTGTCTAGGACCATTCTCTTAGATTTGGCCATATCCTTTTTGTAGTCTATAATTGTTTTAGCTACAACTGCTATCACTAACTCCTTCATACCATGCTCATCCAATAGGAATAACATCTTAGCCTTCCAGACGCCAAAGTTAGAAGCTCCATCAAGTCTATCTTGATCTCTAAGATCTGTGGCCATCTCTGTGAAAACCCAAATAAAATGGAGACTTGGTATAGAAGTATCCTTCTCTTTCCTACTTGGCCTTCCTTCTGTTACTCACACTCCCTTAGGAATGCACAGATCTACCTCCTGATGTCCTTCTCCGGGTAATACACATCCTTCAGTTACTCATAGAGACTACTCACTCTATCTTCCGAATTTCATTCTCTAATGACTGGCACATGAACTGTAATATATGAAACTCAAACAGGTTAAACAGGCAAACTCACATGACTTGCTACAACTAGAAATGTCAGATCTCCTCTTGGAAAATGGACACCCCTTGAGAAATTTTGGAATTAATCTGTGTGCTTTTATTTTCCTTCCCTAGCGTAGATCTATAGCTACAACCCTCACTGCAAAAATTCTATGCCCATATCTACTCAACAAATCAACAAATCTTCTCATCAGAACTACTTCTGGCAACCACACTACCCGCAATCTCTACTTCTAAGGTTATTCAAACTTTTCCTCTAAATTGGATCTCTAAGTAGAACCCTCAGCCTCTGCAATTCACACCCCTAGCTTGGATTGTTTAGACATGAAATATGTACTTCAATTCTCGCTCTAAAGTTGCGCGATCTATTGATCCTTCACCTCTGAGACTTTGATCCAATATTCAATTCTCTAATACCATGCGATTTTTTTATTGTAATTACTAGATATTATTCTCCTAACTATTATCAATTTAATTATTTACGACAATTAATGAATAATTCACAATTTCACTCTTCACAAAAAATACACCACGGAAAATTAAACCAGGAACTGAAAAATAGATGCACACAAAATAAAAATGACACCAATATTTTTGGACTTAAAAGTGCCCTAAAAAACCTTGAAGGGGAAAGATGTGCAGTATATGAGTGTTTATTTTATTATTATGTAGCAATTTGGAGATTACAATAATCCAGATGCCTCACTGGCAATCCTCCATAAAATAAACTAGAAAAATAACTGGGAGATATTTTTCTTCCTCTGCAAATCCACCTTGCCTCCACTAGCCTGCTCACACTACCCTCTAGAAATGTGCACTGCTAGCCTGGAAATAATTCACACTACCTACTAGTTGTCCTGTCTCCCTTTTCTTTTGGAAAAATTCGCTCTACCTCCCAGATGATTGGTGGGCCCCAGTATTGCAGCAATAATGCTGCAACTCCTGGAACTCCCTTCTTTAATTTTATCAGCCCGGTAGTTCGTAACAAACTTGGAAGCGACGGTGCTGTATGCACAAGTACTAGTTCTTGCTGTGGCTGTCACTTGATCAGCTGGCACAAGTCTGCTAGGAGCTTAAGCCAACTTCTATGAGATCTTAGAAGAAGCTTTTTAACTGATGGATGAAAGCTAACTCAAAGGAGGATAATCTACTTGCAGAAAGAAATTGAAAGCGGAAAGGAAATGCAAACCCTAGCAAACCCTAGTTTTACCGACTAACCCTAATGGTGCAAGAAAAATGATGAAAGCTATAGAAAGGAATGCCATTGAATCTTAGAAAGGTAAAATGCATGTGACTAAGCTACTTCTGAAGTGAAATCTGAAAATAAACATCTTTTTGTATTTTTGAGTAAGTTGGCAGAATTATTGTGCATGTGCTTTAACTGTTTTTTACTGTGCAGAGGTGGAATGGCGAAAGGAAATGCTTGCAGGAGGTTGGGAAGGTTAGAAGAGGGCCTAAGGGGTCCCTAGCACCCTTCTAGAGAGTTTCACCATGATCAGATCTCAAGAAACCTCTTTCGTGAGCTTCTACAGGAAGTCTGCAGGGGTTCTACAGGATGTTCCGAAAAGAGGATTTTGGAGGGTTGATGGAGGAAAAATGGTGGGAAAGTGGAAATGGAGGTTGGATAAGGATGTTAAGGGGTCTAGGACCTGGTGAAAGAGGCTAAGGAGCGATTGGATTTCTTCAAGGATGGAGGGAGCAATGATGCACAAGAATGTAGAAACTAGGGCAAAGTGAGAAAACGTGGTAAATGAGAGGCAAGAATCTGAGTTAGAGGACGAAGAAGGTTGCATGGATGGGGTAAGGATATATGAGGAGGTATCACAGGTGCTCTGCAAGTTATTTCTCAAACTGAACAAACAAAGACTCGGAAAATCAAGGACCTAGCTACTTTAACCTAATATGTCCTAAATAACAACAAAGAAAATGAACATCAGTTTACTTGCAACGAAATCATGTGAAGTAGCTATGCAAACTAAGAAATCATGAATCTGAATGCTTAACCATAATTGGTATAAACTTCTACAAATGAGAGTCTAACACTAATGATTGAAACCCTTCCTAGGTTTTTCCGGGTTTTTGGCAAGGAGTACGCTCTTAATTTTATAGGATTTTCTAGGCATATTTAAGGGGTGAAACAGGGGTCCCAACTTAGCCAACAGCTAGAGGAGCTAAGGGGAATTTGGGCCAAAATTCCAAGATCAACATTTGGCCAATTCCTTCGTGGGTTATTCTAGGTTTCTTGTATAGAGGCTGGGATTAATTTCCTATAATTTTTTGAGGAACGAGGAAGGCTTTAACAACAGATCATTTAAGGCAGCAACACCATTCTGGGCAGTAACAGCACAATAGTTCGGTTGGATTACCATCAGATTTGAGGAGGTTGTTCCATTGTTCATTTTGGGTTTTGGCTAGCTTGCTTAGAGCAAGCCCAAGTGCACACATTCCAACATCTTGTTGTACACCTCTTCCCATTTAATAAAATGAGTAGACAACGCCAGTTTGGTTGCCAATTTTTTAGTCTGATGGTCTGATTTAATTTTCTGGCGTTGTTTTTATTATTCACTTTGCATAGCACTATTTTTCCTACTTTGCAACATTACATGTTAAAACATTATAACATGGGTCAATACAATCATTTTTCAAAAGAGGCAGAAGGATGGGAAATTATATCTAAAGGTAATCCTAAGAAGGTACAAAGAAGTCTAAACAAAGCATAAGTATACGGTATGAAAATTTTGTTTATATATTGATAATTCCATTTGTCAACATATAAGAAGCATAAGGGTTAAAAAGGATTTGAAAGCAATCATGAAAAGTGAGTGAAAAGAAGTTATTATGTTTGGAATATGATCCTCTTAGCTGACACCTATAGGACTATATGATGGTAAGCAAGTCATGTTGATAAACAATTTACGATTGTTAAATAAAATCAAAGAAGCCATATAAAGTTCAAAAGGAGTCATTGTTTGCTGAGTGTTGAAACAAAACGACTTGCCCAGAAAAAAATTTGATCACACTGTTTTTTGAGTTGAGTTGGAATGCAGGGTTGTTGTGGATGTTGCCGAAGGATGAAAACGAATGCCCTGATGTGAATATTCTTTTAGAGTGTTGAATTGTGAATGCCTGTTGAACTGAAGGTCAAAATCGAATGCCTGTAAATTGAAATTGAATGCTGGGTTGCTGAGCTTGTTGTAGAATGCCGTGAATGCCCGTAGAATTAGTACGCAGAGCCTTTAGGGATTGTTGAGTTGAAACGTTGAACGAATGCCTATTGTGAATGCCTGAAATCAAATAGCTATTTGTGAATACCGTTTCCAGAGTTAGAACATAGAATTGAATGTTGTTGACCATAGTGGAGCGCAGAGGTGATTGTGGAACAGAAAAATCGCTCAGAAAGATTTTTCTGTGTTGGAAGAGGTAAGCCCCATTTCTTTGCCTGGATTGAGAAAAATAGTAAAATTTGTGTTGAAAATTCCTCTATCAGAATCGGTAAGCCCCATTTCTTTGCCTGGATTGAGGAAAATAGTAAAATTTGCCCCATTTCTTTGCCTGGATTGAGGAAAATAGTAAAATTTTTGTTGAAAATTCCTCTATTAGAATCATTGTGGATATGGTTATCAATTTTCAAGCCAACATTCACTTCCTCTACCACAAAATTCGAGATTCTATCAGTCAATTTTGAAAAAAAAATCAAAATTGGATGTTGAGACCCTCGAAATCATTTTTTTTTTCGAGGGATTGATTTAATTTGATGAGGGATCTGGGAAATTTAAAATGAAGTTTTCACATTAAAAACATTTCTCAAGTAGGGTACATCAGAAATCAAATTCCTGAGCACAAAGAAATTCCAAAATGAATTTTCAGGGTCACAGAGAGTAGAAATTGGTCAATTTATCATGATCTTCCTTCAAGAGGTACAAAAAAATCAAATTAAAGTTTCGTTTGTTTCTTGTTCAACAGACACAGAAGAAAAAAAACATTGTGAGCAAAAATTCCAGAATAGAAAAAAACACAGTGAGCTAAAAAAATTCCAGAGCAGAGTTTGTTTTTCTAGAAGGAATACTAGAGAAAGAATTGTGTTTTGTTTTCAAAATGGTGTCTAGAATTTAACCAGAACAATTTGATATTTCTATATTACACCAAGACTGTTTAGAGTTTTTAGAAACGAATCATTGGACTTCATTTTTGACTAAATTCAGTGGGCATAATGAAAAGGCATGTCTAGAGTTTGCAACCTCATTTGATGAAGAGAAGGCCATTGTAGGAAACTTTATTATCAAACTATTAGAAGATATAATGGCACAAGTTACTGGCCTTCCCCAGGAAGGAGAGAGGTACTTCAAAACTAAGCAGTGGAAAGACAAATCATGGGCACCATTTATTTGCAGATCTAGAGTGTCATTAGTTAACTGGAAAAAGGGAATTTCTAGGAGTTGGCTCATGCATTCTTGGGATGAAATGGTGTACATCATCCAAAAATTCATTACATGTGAAGGGAGGTTCAACATAGTTTACTTGTACCATGTCAACTTTTTACAACATCTGAAAGGAGATTGCAAAATTAATGTCCTATTATTTATTGCAAAGTCTCACTAAAATGGAAAAAGGGGTATAAAAAAGAAAAAAATAGCAATCCAGAAAAAAGCCTCAATTAAGAAAAAAATCTTGTATCATTATGGATTAATTAAAATGATTATTGTGCATGAATTTCAAAAACAAAATTTTCTATGGAATCAGTTCATAGCAAATAATGATTTTGAAAAGAAGAAAGATGATTCAAAGGAGTATATTTGTGTTCCAAGTGATGATGATGAAGAAGAAGTTCTTCCAAGGGCAACTAGCTCAGAACTGCCTTTGGGGAAAATAAAAACAAAGAATATGATAAGAGAAGAGGATAAATTGAAATAAAAAGATAAAATTTTCCATACCTATGAAAGAAAATCCAGAAAACGCTTTCATGCTAAAAAAGGACAAACTTTGGAGGAAAATGATAAAGTACAACAATACCAATATGATTATTTGCAAGCTTTATAGGGACAAGAGGAAAGCGGAGGAACAAGAGGAACAATGATAGACACACAGTGACACTTTTTGTGCATGAGGACATGCAATGACTTCCTCTTGGGGGAATGTTGGGTATCACCTTTCTGGTGTTTTATCTTGGCCACATAAGCCATTTTTGCTTTTATTTTCCTTTTTGCACTTCTATTTTCAGCCACAAAACCCTTGAAATTAATCAAATCAGGTACAATTGTCATTTACTTTTAATGATTTAAATTTCGATAAAGTTTTGCTTTAAAATTAAAATTTTAGCAGTAATTACGGATGTTGCAACTTCCTGTAATAGCTCTGTGTTTTTCATATGTGCAGGACAACTGGGTAAAATCCGAAGGTTTTTGGGTAATCCCCATTGTACAAGGATGGTGAAACTCCTATTTTTCTCCTAAAAAGGTTCACAAAGGGGCTCGGTCAACGCTGGTCAAACTAGGCCAGTGATGCAGAAAATCCCATGTTTTAAGCATAAAATTTGGGCAGTTTTGGATTTTGAGGGATTTCTCCCAAATTTTAGTGATAAGAGGGATGAATCTGACCTGTAGCCTTTATTTAGGATTGTCATAAATACATTTGAATATTTTTAGTCAATTTGTTACAAAAACGCTTGTATAAAAATGTCATTTGATAAAGGAAGACATATATTGTGTTATGTTAAGTCTGATGAACTTTTGCTATTTAGTAAAGTGAACTGATTCAAAGTTTCTTATACCTGCATTGTGCTCAATGGATGATGTTTAGTTTGGTTTTCAAGTTCGTCTATGTTGGTCTTCACTTAAAGTGTGCAAACAAAGCGTGGAGGACCCCATTGCCAAGCCTGTGCACTAATTTCTCATTGTTTGGTATGCTTTTCAGTTTGTTGTAATTTCATTGTGTGAATTTGTTATTTATTTTGGTATCATTTGACAAAATTGCTATTGATATGCTTGATAAGAAATATTATGAATTGACCTCCTGTAAGGGAGCTTAATTTTCCTTTCGTTTTCAATAGTTAAAGTTGTAAAAAATTGCTCATTTTGCTTATATGTGATTGAATTGCTTCAATTTAATTAATTAATTATTTAACTAAAGAAATTGATGATCTAAAGGTATTGATTTTGTCATTAATGGCTTTTTGAATCCATCTCCTGTAAGGGAGATTGAAGTTTACTTGACAATAATGCTTAAGATCTCAAGTTAGTTAAGTGTTAATCTTTTAGAATTAGTCTCTAAACCATAGATTTTGGTGTGCTTCTAAGTTTACGAAGTCTGGATTGATGATAGAATTAATGATCTAATTTATACCCTTAAATTAGGCTGACACTCTCCTACAATGTCAAATGTTGGTTAAGCTTGAGGTTTAACTTGAATAAGTCTCTTATTGAATTGTGGAGTATTATCTACTAGTTCAAATCAAATTGATTAAAATTGGGAAAAGTTAATGGCAATTTCTCTATTTCCCTTTTAGGCAGTTGCATTTACTTGTATTAGTAGCAAACTTGGTAGGTAATTGTGATGGCCTTATTAGTAGTTGATTATTATTCTATGGTGGAGGAGGCAATAAAGGCTAGATTTGTTGAAGTGGCCATTTTTATTGTGGTCTAAAAGATTGTTGCTCAGTGCTAATTTGGCCATTAAGTAACTTGGTTTAAATGTGATTGTTATTCATGGGTCATTAAATAGGCCATTGTATTTTAAAAAGTACAAAATAGGGCCATTGATTACTATAATAATGTGATGGATACTAAAATGTTGTTAGATACTGATTTGAACAAGAATATATATATCATAATTGATAGGTATAAGTTATAAATCTTGATTTCAATTGCTTTATTTTCACATGTCGATAATAATTTAAGTATTTTTTTTCCTTAAAGAAGTCATTTTGAGGAGATGATCTCTTTAAGTGATCAAATTTCTTTTATTATTACCATTCATAGTAGCATTTTAGAGTTAAGCAACAACCTTTGAATTATTTTTCTTCATTGTAGTATTGATGAAATAAGGAGTTGTTGTAGTCCTTACAACAACTCCCATTATTCTACATTGTTTTCATAAAATAATTGGACCATGTAATTTTTTCTAAGTTATTTTTTTGTATTATTGAAATATCATTGTTAATTTTGCTTTTATTATTTAATAAGTAATTTTCATTTCGTGTGTTTTGATTTTGAAGTCCCTTTATTTTTAATTTGTATAATTTTGATTAATTATCTCAAGAGTGAGATCAAGTTTCAAGGTTAATAGGTGAATATCAAATAATGTAAATTGATAAATTCAAAGATTAAAAAATAATATCAAATAATTTCAATAACTCAATAAAGCGTCTGTGTATTTCATTTCAAAGGAACAAAAAAACACATTCTAATATTTAGAATGAGGAATCAATTCAATGAATGAAATTTTGTAGAAATGAAAATATGAGATGCAGATAAAAAAGATATTCAACATATGATACTTCCATACATAAAGTAATTCACCACACTGACTTTTAGGTCTCCAAAATATTAAACGACAATCTTTGATTACAGATACCAATTTTTCTTGCAGTATTATAATTCTCAACACCTTCTCCCATGAACAGTGTCATGTAAATAAAAAAACAAAAAAATCCCTTGATTCTTGCAAGAAGATTTTCTTACGGATTAAAAGCAACTTCCTATCTCCTTGTTTTTGGGTGTAGACTATTTGATTTTGAGTGTAGCTACTATTCCTTCATTTGTTGTTCTAACTGCCTTGTCCCTTTTGTTGGTTGTAAGGGATTTGCTTCCCTCTCTTTCTCCCTAATGTATTTGGTCCATTAATTTTATTTATCAAATATTTGCAGTAAAAATATAGAAATGTTGTTTTTAGACCAATCTAGCATTGACTTATACGTTTCAAGATATATCTCTTTTTTGTATGCATTTGGAAGAAAATTTAGAAATTAACTCCATACGCTCATATGGTAACTAGAAGAATTTTTGGATCTCTTTGTTACTCCATTGAGTGATATGTTGAATTTCATTATTACCAGCTTCTTTGTTATCATTTCCCCCCTTAGTGAAAATAGTCAAAGGTAATAATTCTTTTATTCCTCCAGGGTAGGGCATATTGAATTCTTCTATAATGTCTAACGTACTATCCCAAATTGAATCAGACTCGTCATAAGATTATTTAATCCATTGTTTAATGATGAAGTTAGATGTCCTCTGATCTAATGATATCTGCAACATTCTTTTTTCTTCCTTGGAGAGTTTGCTGAAAAATTCAGAATTCTCTTTATTTTCACACATGACAATTTTATCAAATTGATCTAATGCCACACTATCATCCCGCATCTGAACATCAACCTGATCTGTAAGGGTTATCAAACCAAGATAAATATATAAATTATATTCAATTGACTAAAGAATTTCAACTCAACTTGTTTGAGTTGATCATTAATAGCAATGGCCTGCTATTTGAATACCTTTACTTCCACATGTTCTTTCTTGAGTTGACTTATTTTTTCTTCCAAAGAAATAATACGAGCTTGAAATCCTGTAGAAATTGTTTGAGAATTAATCTCAAATTCTTCTTTTAGTATTTCGATTTCTCTAGCATGAACTTGTCTCAGATATTCTAATTGTTTAGTATGCTTACTTTTAGTCTTAACAAGTTGTTTCTTGTACTGCGCTTGTAATTGAATTTTTCCAATTCGGTGCATCTCTTTAATCTCTAATGCAATGATGGAAAAAACTTCTTATAACACATTGGAATGGGGATGTCTTTCCTTCTCCTAAGTAATATTTTTATTTTCCAATTTTCTTTCCAATTCACTGATTTTATTCTAGTGCTTATCTAATTCTTTAAATAGTTCTTGAACCAACCATTGGTTAGCTAAAGTGAAAGCTCCAGGAGCTAAAGCTATTTATATGGCTATGTTTTAAGGATCGCCTTTGCTTTCCAAGCCATTTCTAATGATGTTTTTGTTTTGGAAGGATCTAGTTTTCTTTCCGTTGATCTTTTAACAATCGATTTTGACTGGGAATTGTAATAGTAATCTCCAAGGGACACTATTTTATTTTTCATTGGTTCTATTTCATCAATATTCATTAAAAGAGCAGATAAATTTGCAGTATTAGTTGCCAAATGAGTCATAATATGTTGGGTCCCTATAATACTAGTGATTACCCCATTACTATTGTAGTTATACCCCTTATTAATATTGTTGTGCCCCTATTGCCCCCATATTATTATTATTGTGCCCCATAGAATCCCTCTATTGTTATTTTTGTGGCTTTATATTATTATTGTTAGGTCGGCTAGATTATATTGTGACTCCTTAGGCTCCTATATATAGAAAGGAGGTTTTGTCATTTGAATCATCCAAGAATTGTTCATTTATGTAATGTAAAGGAGGTTGCCCCCTTGAAGAGACTGAATTCTAAGGCGTTGATCTATCTTTTCTATCTTTTCTTGAGCTGGTTTCATAACATTTGGTATCAGAGCTTTGGATTCTAGGGTTTCGCTGCTCCAAACAGGTCATCGTGGAATTTTCTCTATAACTTTTTTTTCTGCAACGTTTGAGAAGTTCAAAAAAAAAATCCATTTGAGAAGAAATCGCGCTGAACCTCGGGTCCGAATTTCAGAGCTTTTCGCACTATATTTGCGGAGATATGATGTGAGGAGGTTGGTCTTTTTGCAGACTCCTGAATTGTATTCCAAACAGGTGACCTGGGGAAAATCGTCATAACTTTCTCTCTGGGGATCAGATTGCAATTTTGTAAGAAGGTACAGAAAGAGAACGGACTGTAGTTTCTTGTATGCATTTTTCAGATCCAAAGGTCGAAACAGTGACTCGTGGCACGTCATACAAGTTCGCTCTACTGAACTAGTCTATAATCAAGTCACTGTGAGAGATTTCGCATAACTCTTCCTTGGAGAATCCAAATTGGGTCAGACTTGTGGCATTGGAAAGAGGAGACAGAAGGCTACTATAGATCGTAGTTTTAGAACTGGAGAATCTGAAATTATAGAGATACATCAGATTCAATATCAGGCTTCTACAAAGTGAAAAAAGGTGTGTAGGTTTTTTTTTAATTTTTTGCGTAAGCTTGGTTTGAAGGAATTCAAAGGGCATAGTAAAGCATTATCATCGGTAACTAATGCCCTGAGGAAAGAAAATGCAAACACCTTGTTATGAAACCAGCTCAAGAAAAGATAGAAAATATAGATCAACGCCTTAGAATTCAGCCTCTTCGAGGGGGAAACCTCCTTTACATTACATAAATGAACAATTCTTGGATGTTACAAATGAAAAGACCTCCTTTCTATATATAGGAGTCTAAGGGGTCATAACATAACCAGAGCCGACATAACAATAATAATGTAAGGGCACAATAATAACAATAGTGGGCTTCTATGGGGCACATTAGTAACAATATGGGCACTACATTGGTACATCAACATAATAAGTGGGTTGTACTAATAACAATAAGGGGTTACACTAGCAGTATAGGGGCCTAACACACCTAGTAAGGAACCTGAAAGCTCTAGCATGACTAATGAAGAAGAGGAAGAAATGCTACATGATATATCAAAATTACAAGAACAAGTGCAACAAATGTCACGCTCACAAAAGCTAACAGAAGCTAAGATAAATGGCATGGAATCTAAGATAAAGGGCGTGGAAGCTAAGATGGATGATTGGAAGATAGATTTGAAGATAGACACGGAAGAATTGAAGATAGATTTGAACACAAACTTGAAGACGGGCATGACAGATATGAAGACAGATTTGACAAATTTTCTACAAGAAATTCTTACTAATGGTGAAAAGGTAGTAAAGGAAACTCATGATACGAACAAAAGAAATGTTAATCATGATATCATAGACTCTAATGTTGGATTGAAGACTCACCATATTCCAAAAATTGATATGAGGAAGTTTGATGGCAAGGATCCCACCACATGGATATTACAGATGGAGCAGTTCTTCGATCTCAATAATGTGCAAAACACACAAAAGGTATGTATGGAAACTTTATATTTGGAACCAAATCAATTTGTATGGTATCAATGGCTTTGCTCTCGTAAAAAAATTATCACTTGGGCAATTTTTACGGAAGAATTGATAGCACATTATGAGGATACAAAAAGCAACACTTTTTTTAGCCAATTAATATGTCTCAAACAAAAGGGTTCAATAATGGAGCACATTGAGGAGTTCCAAAAATTGAACATAAGGGTAAAAGATATTCCAGAGGAGCATAGGATTGATGTGTTCATAGGGTATTTAAAGGATAATATCCAACATGATGTTCGCCTTTGGGAACCTGATTCATTAGAAAAGGCATTCAGGTTAGCAAGAAAAATGGAAAGCAAAATTATGGCAACCAGGAAGCATACCACTCACAACTATAAAGACGGAAGCGTTGTTGCCCCTAGTCTTCCACAACCTATAAGGTTGACACCACAACAATTGGAAGAAAAAAAGAGCAAAAGGGCTTTGTTAAAGTTGTGATAGAAAATACACTAAAGGTCATAAGTGTGCTGAAAATAAATTATTCTACATAGATTGTGAAGAGGAAGAAGAAAATGAGCGAGAAAGGTCAAAGAAGAGGATATACTCCAAGAACAAAGCCTAGATGAAGAACAAATAAATCCGACTATATCCTGTAATGCATTGGCGGGAATTACCACTCCTCAAACCATCAAGATAGAAGGACAAATCAAGAAGAAAAAGGTAATAATGTTGATTGATTCAGGAAGCACCCACAATTTTATTCATTGTAGGGTAGCAAAAGAATTGAATTGCTTCCTATATCTAGCACCAGAGTGTCAAGTGATGATTGCAAATGGAGGAACAATAAATTGCTCTGGAAAGTGCCATAATATCAAGCTATCCATGGGAGAATATATATTGACTAGTTCAATGCTTTCCATTCCAATGGGTGGTGCTGATGTTGTACTAGGAGTCCAATGGCTACAATCCTTGGGTACAATAGCTTTTAATTTTCAAGAACTTTTCATCAAATTTTCTACAGAAGGAAAGGAATTTGAATTAAGGGGTATTGCAGGGAAGCCAAGAAAGATAATCAGCTCTAATGGTATGACAAAGCTTCTAAAAAAGGAGCAAAGAGGTGTAATTGCACAATTATGTTCACTAGATGTTTCCACATCAGAATCATCTATTTCTCCAGATCTCCAAAAAGTCCTGGACAATCATTCCAAGGTATTTGAGACTCCCAAAGGGCTCCCACATATGCGTGATCATGATCATGCTATTCATCTGATTCCAGGAAGTGTTCCTCTAAACATCAGGCCGTACAGATATCCCTATGTCCAAAAGA
This sequence comes from Pinus tabuliformis, assembly GCA_031772625.1. Lineage (NCBI taxonomy): Eukaryota > Viridiplantae > Streptophyta > Pinopsida > Pinales > Pinaceae > Pinus > Pinus tabuliformis. The sequence goes on from CM062817.1 coordinate 394,093,822, forward strand.
GTGAAATTAAACGTATGGTTGCAGAAATGCTAGAGGTTGGTATAATTCAACCGAGTCAAAGTTCTTTCTCTGCTCCAGTAGTATTGGTGCACAAGAAGGATGGATCATGGTGCATGTGTCTGGATTATAGGGAGCTCAACAAGCTCACTATTAAAGATAAGTTCCCCATTCCTGTCATTGATGAATTATTGGATGAATTGCATGGACCAATTTACTTCACCAAGTTGGATCTTCGTTTAGGGTATCATCAAATCAGAATGAAGATTGAAGACATTCCGAAAACAGCATTTAGAACTCATGAGGGTCATTATGAATTTTTGGTCATGCCTTTTGGCCTTACCAATGCACCTTCAACATTTCAAGGTTTGATGAATTCAATTTTCAAACCATTCCTTAGAAAATTTGTGTTAGTATTTTTTGATGATATACTAATCTACAGCAAGTCTTGGAGGGATTTTTGTTCATGTTGACAAGGTGCTACAACTATTGCAGGAGAAACAATTATATGCAAAGAGATCCAAATATTTCTTTGGAGTGCAGGAGGTGGAATATTTGGGTCATATTGTATCTCATGAAGGAGTTAAGGTAGACCCTAGCAAAATTAAAGCCATTAAGGAATGGAAAATCCCCACATCCATAAAGCATCTGTGAGCATTTCTTGGGTTGACAGGGTATTATCGCAAGTTTGTTAAGAATTATGGGAGAATAGCAGCACCGCTAACAACATTATTGAAGAAAGATGCATTTTCATGGACTCCGCAAGCAACAAAGGCCTTTGAACATCTTAAAGAGGCAATGTGCCAAGCACCGGTCTTAGCTACACCAGACTTCACAAAAACCTTTATTGTGGAATGTGATGCTTCAGGAAATGGAATTGGTGCTGTTCTAATGCAAGATGAAAGACCCATTGCTTTTGAAAGTCATCCAATCAAGGGAAAGTTTTTAAGCAAAGCTATTTATGAGAAGGAAATGTTGGCAATACTTCATGCACTTAAGAAATGGCGACCCTAATGGGAAGACACTTCAAGGTAAAAACGGATCATGATAGCCTTAAATACTTTTTAGAACAAAGATTATCCTCTGAAGAGCAACAAAAGTGGGTCACAAAGATGTTGGGTTATGACTTTGAAATCATCTACAAAAAAGGGAAGCAAAATGTGGTGGCAGATGCACTCTCAAGAAAGGATGAGGATGTGGAAGCATTGTTGTGTGCCATTTCTATTATCCAACCAGATTGGATAAATGAAGCAAGGGAGGAATGGAAGAATGACGAAGAAGTGTGGGCACTTATTCGAAAGCTACAACAAGATTCTAGTATGTCTGATACATTTAGCTGGAAAAATGATTCGTTATGGTACAAAGATCACTTATACCTCTGTAAGAATTCCCAGCTAAAACAAAAGATTCTTATGGAATTGCACACTTCTCCCTTAGGAGGGCACTCAGGATTTCTAAAAACTTACCACAGGGTTAAGAAGGAATTTTTTTGGGATGGCCTTAAAACAAATATTCAAAAGTTTGTGGCGGAATGTTTGGTTTTCCAACAAAATAAAGTTGAAACAATTAAGACATCGGGTCTATTACAACCTTTATCCATTCCAAGCCAACGTTGGGAGGAGGTTTCAATGGATTTTATCACAGGTTTACCCAAGTCTGAGGGAAAGAGTGTCATCATGGTGGTAGTTGACAGACTTACCAAGTATGCACACTTTTGTGCATTATCACATCCATTTAAAGCCAGTACAGTTTCTACTGCATTTATGGAAACAATTCAAAAGCTACATGGAAACCCAAAGATTATTGTAAGTGACAGAGATCCCATTTTCATTGGAAATTTTTGGACAGAATTATTTTCTTGTCTTGGTACTCAGTTAGCTCATAGCTCATCTTATCATCCTCAATCTGATGGGCAAACTGAGATAGTAAACAAATGTTTGGAAGGATATCTTCGTTGCTTTTTATCTGATAAACAAACACAATGGGTCAAATGGTTGCCTCTGGCTGAATGGTGGTATAACACTTACTTCCATACAGCAACAAAAATGACCCCATTTATGGCACTTTATGGGTATCAACCACCATCCATCACATCATATTTAAGAGAAAATTCTAAGGTTCAGGCAGTGGAACATCACATCGAACATCAACAATAAGTCCTCCAACTCTTAAAGGATAACCTCGTGTTGGCACAGAATAGAATGAAACAACAAGAAGATCAACATCGCAGTGAAAGAAGTTTTGATGTAGGTGATTGGGTATTCCTACGGCTACAACCATATAAGCAAATGTCCCTCAAGCAAGCTAAGAAGGATAATAAATTATCACCAAAGTATTATGGTCCATACAAGGTGTTGCAAAAGATTGGTACTATGGCATACAAATTGGAGCTTCCTGCAGCTTCTCGATTGCACCTAGTTTTCCATGTGTCATGTTTAAAGAAGGTTATAGGTGACAAGCTCCTAGTTCAAACAATATTGCCAGAACTTGACGAGGAAGGAAAAATTATATTGGAACCGGAAGCAGTCATAGAAACAAGAATTCGACAGCTACGAAATCGATCAATTTCAGAGTATCTTATCTAGTGGAAGAACTTATCCGTTGAAGATTCCACATGGGAGGATGAGAATTTTATGCAGAAGTATCTAGAACTACTCAAGCGTTGAGGACAACACTATTTTTGAAGGCGAGGGGCGTGTTGGGTCCCTATAATACTAGTGATTACCCCATTACTATTGTAGTTATACCCTTATTAATATTGTTGTGCCCCTATTGCCCCCATATTGTTATTATTGTGCCCCATAGAATCCATCTATTGTTATTTTTGTGGCTTTATATTATTATTGTTAGGTCGGCTGGATTATATTGTGACTCCTTAGACTCCTATATATAGAAAGGAGGTTTTGTCATTTGAATCATCCAAGAATTGTTCATTTATGTAATGTAAAGGAGGTTGCCCCCTCGAAGAGGCTGAATTCTAAGGCATTGATCTATCTTTTCTATCTTTTCTTGAGATGGTTTCATAACATAATAACTCCTCGAGTTATTATCTTAGTCATTTGTGCAGAGGGAATTCGACTTTTAGAGATTTCTTGAACTTGTTCAATCTATTGAATACTAGACTGGTCCACTTTGCATGGTACTTTATCATTAGGATTTTGACTCATTGAATCGTCAAATTTTCTTTCTATTTTATCTCCTTGAGAAGTACTATGTTTTCTTGCTCTTTATTTTGGAATGAAGTTTCAACTTGTTTCTATGATTATTCTTCTTTTTTTCATGGGAAAATTCGTAATTTTCTATTATAAATGGAAAATTACATGCTGCAGATGCTGATGGAATATGCTGTATGTGTGACCGTAGCCATCAAAATATATAGGTTTGTACATAAGTACCCACTAAGGGTATACCTTCAAAGTTCAATAAATATTTATACAAAAATTCAAAATTTCTTTGCAAAATTTCTGAGATATGTTAGGATCATAGAAACTATGTAATTAGGGCCTATTAGCCCTCTGATGTATCCAATCTATATATGGCTTGTGATAAAATTGGAATATCTCTTCCTCCCTATGTTCCTGGATCAACCATTCACCCCTAGGTTGATGCACTGCCTCCTTTGAAAGCTGATCCACAACCTGGTTGCACTCCTTGTAAATGTGGAGATGTGTAATCTGTTCAAATTGTGATTTTAAATGCAATGCATCATCCAAAATGTTCATGAGAGAATGTACATGACAAGAATATGTGCAATTGAACGAATTGATGACAATCTTAAAATCCCCAAAGATCTGAACGTGTCTACAGTTATGGTACGATGCAAAGTATAATGAATGACGGAGTGTGATGAGATCGACAAAGTTGTTAGTGCCAACACCAAGCCCCATGCAGATACAGAAGGAGTGACTGTCGGATAGGTGTAGCAAGATATCTTCCCCACACCCCTGTTCTTGGGCAGAACCGTGGAAATAAGCCTATGGATGATCGTGGTCAATAACCTCGGGAGTGATAGAGCGAGAATGAGTGGACTATTCATCCTCAGGGATTTTAATGAAATTGTTGCAGATCCTAGTAATAATCAATGGCCACCATATATGCAGATTGTTAAATATGATTTGTTCCGACTTAGCCAGATATGCCAGCATATAATCAGTGGGAGGTTGCATTTATTCATGTTGTGGGAAGTTGTCTACCAACTGTTTGAGGCCTCCTTGATGTTGAGACCATCATAATACTATGACATGTTCAGCGAGGGAAGGACTTTATCCCAGATGTGATGAGTGGTTGAGCAGGACAGGAAGAGGTGATCATTCGATTCCTCCCCTTGTTGGAAAATGACACACCAAGAAGGATCCAAGAATGATCTTTTCATCAGATTAATGCCTATTGGAGTCTTGTTCATTATGATGTTCCACATGAAAAGCCATGTTCGGGGTGGTGCCTTGAGCTTCCAGATCACTTTCCACCAACCCTCTAGAACATGGGGTTTATATGCAACAAGAATAATGGGGTATCCCTCTTTAGGTGAGTAGGCTCCATGAGCTGCAAGGGACAATATGAGATCATCATCGCCATCATTTATGCAAACATGCGATTCAGATAAGGCATTTTTATAGTTCCCCCAATCTCGTATCCACTGATTTGGGATGCCTAAAGTAGTTGCAGATTTCTAGGCTTGTAGGAATATAGTTGAATTCTGTTGATCCACAATGTGTGGAATCGAGTTAATTCCCCTGTTGTTTAGGAATGTAATCAGTGCCAGATGGAGTCGATATAGGTTGCCGCATCATGTCCATGGATCCAGTGTGGACTGTTGTTCCGTCATTTATTTGTCAGGTGAGGCCACTCCTGATGGTGGGGAGGGCTTGTAATACAACCTTCAATATGATTGATATTCCTTGTTTGTTCCAGGCTTTTAAGTGGACCCAGTCCATGAGATTTTGGGGACAAATGTATTTATTGATGACCACTTCTATCCACAAAATTCTGGACTTTAGGAGGAGCCATCCCAATTTGTCAGCCAATGCATGTGCAAAGGTAGGAAGATCTTTGAGGCCCCATCCTCCCCATTTTTTAGGTAGTGCAATGCGACTCCATCTAACCCAAGCAAATGGCTTCCCTTCCTTGTGCCCCTTCCAGAGAAATTTTCATCAATTTTTTTGTATTCTCGAAAGTATGCCTTGTGGAATCCAGGCAAGTGACATCCAGTAAACCAAAGTGGCTTCTAGGAAAAATTTGATAAGCACTAGTTGCCCTACTCTAGATAAGAATCGATGGTTCCAGTTAATCAACCTTTTTTCCACCTTAGTCGCTAGCTAGGTCCAGTCAGCAATTTTGTATCGATATGATTTAATGCGGAACCCCAAATATTTAAGTCCATCCTCCAATAGAAGGCTTTGGAAGGGAAACTTATGATAAGCATGTCTAGTTTCTTGTGGTGAGCAAGCTGAGAAGGTGATGGTAGACTTTGGTCTATTTGTTTCCATCCCAGTGGGTGAACATAATAGTTGCATTACATCATAGAGAGTATTAAAGTCATGAATGCCTCCATTGATGAAGATAAGCACATCATCATTGAAAAGGAGATGGGTAAGGATACATTGACCGTTGATTTTGAGTCCCTGCAATCTCCCAGCTCTTTTCTCATGTGATATGAGCCTGCTTAATCCTTCCATGACTAGCAGGAAAAGTAATGGGGAAAGTGGACATCCTTGTCTGAGGCCCCTCTCAACATGGAAGAAATTGGATGCAGATCCATTGATAAGTACACTAAACGAGATAGTAGAGATGCAACACATAATCCATCGGATGAAAGAGATAGGGAAGATGAGATGTGTGAATAACATCCTAATATAGAGCCAGCTAACACGATCAAACGCCTTTGATAGGTCTATTTTGAGAATGGCTCCTTTCAGGTTCTTCAGTTTGATTGAGTGGAGGGCTTCCTGCGCAGTGCCAATAGCCTCATGAATATGTCGATTGTGGAGGAATGCAAATTGTTCAAAAGATATGTTATCTGAGAGAACGGGTTTAACATGGTTGGCGATGATTTTGGCTATGATCTTATATAGGCTGTTGCAAAGGGAGACAGGCCAAAAATCATTAAAAGATTGGGGGGAATCCACCTTTAGTAAGAGGGAAATAAAGGTTGTATTGATGGCTTCATACATATGCCTAGAAATTCTACATTCCTCTATGACCTTTAGTAGATCCAAGCCTAAAGTCTCAAAAAAGGATAAGTAGAATTCCATAGACCATCCATCAGGACAAGGGCTTTTATCCTTCTTTAACCATTTTAGGGTGCTCTCCAATTCCCCCATGGATACTGGCTTGTTAAGTTCATTAGCTATGTCTGGGTCAACAAACCGAGCGAAATGACCAAAAATGTGAATGATTTCAGCAAGTGATGCTCCTGGGGGGGCTTCAAAGAGCTGCTCAAAATATGAATTTCCCAAGTGTGCCAACCGATGAAATGTTTGTGCATACTGTACATGATCAGTAGGTATTTTCCAGATGGTGTTACAGGCCAACCTTCCTTTGGCATAATTGTGGAAGAATTTTTTGTTTTCATCCCTTGCCTTTAGCCAGATGGCTCTGCTTCTAAGTCTCCAAGTCTCCTCGCGTTCCTGTAGTATCTTGGATCTATGTGCCTCCAGTTCGGTGAGGGTAGCTTTTTATTCAACATAGATGAATCCCCCACCCTGGTCATATACCACATCGGCAAGTTGGTGTTCAATATCACAGAGAGTCTGGTCATCTCTGGATTCTTTTTCTTTGTCCCATTGAATGGAGATACTTTTAAGTTCCATAAGATTCCGACAAAAACCTTCTGTCAGATTATGTCCTTGAGTAGGAGGATGGTCTCTCCAAAACTCAGTAACTAATTTATGATAATCAAGGTCCTATAACCAGGTCGAGTTGAACTTGTAGGGTGCTCTGGGATTTTTGGATGGACCAACCAGTTCCAAATAAATGGGGGAGTGATTAGAGATCCCCCCAAATCCAACCCATTGACGAAAATTTGTGAGAGTGCCAAGAAAGTCCTCTTTGATGAGGAATCGGTCCAATCTCATTCCCAACGCTACATCTCCAATCTTCCTATCATGCCAAGTTGGTTGCTTTCTGTTTATAGGGATGTCGATCCAATGATTATGTTCCATTAAATGATCCATGTGATTTGATAGAGGATCCAACTATGAATGATGTCCCCAGGATTCTTCATGACCAATCATGAAATTGAGGTCACCTCCAAAAATAATATTATTAGAATTAATCAGGGAGAGCTGCAATAGATGGTTCCAGAATTCCATCCAATTGTGATTTGGTGTGTAGACATTGACAATACGAAGGTTTCTACCCAAGTCCGAGGAAAAAATGTCCATTCCCAGAAAACCAAGGCCTCCGAAACAAAAATAGGATTGATGGATCAAGTGTTTATGCTCAATGAAATACCCCCAGATCTCCCATTGACATCTAGGGCATGAAATCACCAACCAGGAAACATAGAGTGTAGTATCCCGGTAATCTGCTCAGCGTTCCCTAGGGTTTCTTGCAAAAATACAATGTCGGATGGCTCTGTATCCAAGAGCCTCTTGAGAGCTAGTTTTTAAACAGGGATAGCTAACCCTCTACAATTTAAGGACAACCATTTCATGGGAGGTCAAGAATGAGGGTCTTCTTTGCTCTAACGACCATATCAATAATAGACTGTCTGCCCAGGGCCACATCTACCCCGATAAGCATGATTTCTCTCAAAATCTTAGAAGGGCACCCACGGGAGGGTTTGGTCTCAGCTGGAAGAGAGGAAAGACCTAATCCAATAGGGTTGGGTGGAATGGATACCCGGGAGCGGAGATTATAGGAATGTGAATGAGAAGAGGTGGAGTGCTCAGATGGGATGATGGGGCCAACTTCAGTAACAAAGGGTGGGGTGGTGGATAAAATTGATGAAGGAAGATCAAGTGGAAAAGTGAGAGGGGATGTGTTCAAACAAGGAATGGATGCAAAAGCAACATGTATTTGTTGTGCAATGCATTCAAATGAAACAAAAGAACATAGAGTAGGAAGAGTACCCCTAGAGAGAGCAAACATCACAACAGTCTGAGATATCGTCGTGGGCAAGGATGCTGGTTATAGTGTGACAGAGCAAGTTTGCAGAGAAGTGTCCCCATCGATATCCATCGGACTAGCATAGAGTTGGGGCTGTTCTTCCACCTGGGGATCTTCTGTATGTGGTTGCTTAATTCCTTTCCCTGATGAAGAGGTCACTGACGAAACGAGTGGGAACTCCTTATACAGGTGTTTGACCTTATGACACCTTCTACACCTGAAGGGGACCCCCTCATAGTCTAGGATTTGTTTGCAAGTGAAATTCCTCCAGTGCAGAGTAATCTTTTCCTCCAAACCTTCTTTAGTGTCCAGGTGAACCAAAATGCGGGCCATGGATTTATTGCGAGATGATTCGTAAGTCATATCATGATCCAAATATGTGCCCAATGCATTACCGATGCAAATAAAGACATCCTTCGACCAGAAATGTAGAGGCAACCCTAGAAGGCGAACCCAGATCGGACCTGCACCCAACTGCTCCCTTTTTGGATCGAAAAGGGGGCTCCATCGTTTTAGTAGCACCAAGGCCAATTCAATTTGCCAGTAGCAAGAGAGAATCCAATATGTGTCTTCTTCCCGGTGAAACTTGAGGGAGAACCAACCGCGAGTTAAAATGGTGATCGACGGAAGTTCTTTGAGAAGGGTGCCCCAAATCTCCATGGTCTAGAGGCGAAGCCTCTCAGCCGAGTAGGTTCTTCCTCTCACACGCCCCACTAGAACCCTATTTGCAGTATCCACCACCTCATCCATAGTGATATCTTCCCCGAGACTGAGATTGATGTCCTTGCCCGTGGCCTTGATGCACTTGACCTTCTTGGCCTTACTAGTCCGTGGAGTCATCGGGTGGTCCCGGAAGGGGTCCCATCTGCCTTGTAGAACTGCCTATGGAGAGAGGGAGGCATTCCTAGGTATGGAGGTCGGGATGTTGAAGAAGCCTGATGGGATAGGGAAGTTGCACGAAGCGTAGGTAGGGTTAGGGTTAGGAACACTCTCCAAAGTGGAGAAATGGGGAGAGGATAGCCCAGATTGAGACAACCCGAAAGTCGTGGGGATTCCGGATGATGCAGGATGTTGGGGAGTCCCATATGGAAGGGATTCAAATGTAGGGGAGGAAGCGATACATGCAGCTAAAAGTTTGAGCGTAGCAGGTGATAACAGAGGAAATTCAAGCCAAGGTGAGGCATCGAGTGCAGCAAAATCCGACAGGTAGGGCACAAATGTTCTAGGAGGTTCAGTAACAGACGGCGATTAAGTTTGTAGGAGGGGCGACGAGCAATGGGGGTTAGAACCCGACACAGCATGAGGGCTCGTCCATATTGACTCGTAGGGATTCAGGTCGGCGAAATAGTCGACAACATCCAAATCCATTCCCACAGCTGCAGACAGAACGGGGGATGCAGGTAACAGTCAGAGAAGTGGGATAGTGCCATCCCGTAATCTGTCACAGTGAGTTCGCACAACAAGAGGATAGCGAAAAGATAATGACAACAATATGTTGATGTTGTAATTATTTTCCATGTTCCTTTTGCTGATGTTGTTGTTGTGAAACAAGTTCTCATTGAATGGATTATGTTTGACGAAGTTGTTGAATTTCCATCACCTCACTTGATTGTTAATCTCGAAACTCCTTTCTCCCTTTAGGTTCTGTTGATGGGATGAAATGTAATGCTTATAGTCTAAGGGGATCTCTTTGGTATGATGTCCCAATTAGAATTCACACAGTTTGGGATGAGCGTTCCATCTAGAAAGTTGGCCCAATTTCCATACCATGTTTGGTAAAAATTATATTTTGGATGGATGAGTAAGGAAAGGGAAATCCAAATAAGACCCCATATGAGATATAAGTTAGAACAACTTTATGGAAATACCTTAAGTAAAAGACACAAAGAATATTACAACATATTTGTAAATGGACACGAAACTTAAAGAAATAATGATATAAAATTTTAATTATTATGCATGAATATAGAAGTATACTAGTTATCAATTGTAAAATAGTTTTGCAACTAATAACCAAAATGAAAGCATATATAAATCAATAGACAATTCCTAGGAAGATATAAGTTTTTAATTAATTAAAGAGTTCATTAACCTTCAACACATGAGCAACAATCACATACCATTAAACAACAACAAAGAGTAGTGTTACAACATTCAATAACATGTAAAAGAAATTCTAGTCGCAGCCCAATACAACTTCTAAGTATTAATTCTGAAATACCCCATGCATAGTCACACAATATCTCCAAGGGACCCAATAGTGGGAATGAAAATTCGTAACTTGAACTTCAAAGTAGTTTACAAGCTTTCCTTTCCAAGAGTGCTTCAAGAGTCCAAAAGCTAAAAGTGTCTATTACTATTCTAGAGGGTATATTTAGACAAAGTCAAGTGACTTTTCACCTTCCATGACTTTTCAACTACACTCATGTCTAATTTCTATTTTACTTTATTTCTAATTCTATATTCTTTTCACATAATTACATTGAAAAAAAAAACCTTTTTTATGGGACTAATTCCAAGATGGACAAGTCTAGGACTTGAAATTGAAATGATTGGGTCAAGTGAACATGCCAAGCCTTGTAATAAACATCTATGAAAACGACTTTTCTTGATATCATCCCCTCATTGGTGATCCCACACTTTAAAGTACTAGGAAATACTTATGGATTTGTGAAGTGAGAATTGTGTGTAACTTTGCTGATTCTACCAAGTGCCATTCTAGTGCCTCTTGGGTAGGATTTGTGTCCTTCTGAGTGATGGGCAACTGACATGCATCTATCATTTCTTGTATTTCTCGTTGGATCTCCTTTTCTAGCATTACTTCTCCACATGCTCCAACAAGAACTATTTTTTTGGATTTCACCAGAACTTCCATCATGCTTTGATGTTGTTGGTACATGTTAAAAGTTATTATTACATCCTTCTCTAATTTCTCTTGGGATCCTATGATTAGTCTATCCTCTGCTTTATTCCTTTCTTTTGCTCAAATTGTCAGCAAATTTTCTAGTGAATCTGGGTGCTCTATGTTCCAACTATGCATTATGTTTATGGCTATTAGGGCTTACATATGCCTTAGGATATTTCCCTCACAGCTCTTTTTCAAGAAAATTTTCCTCTCTGTACTACTCTCTCCCTCACAGATGTTGATTTCACAAATGTACCATGCATAACCACATAAATAATAGTAACATACAATACAAACAAGCAGGGATAACCCCCACATGAAAAAAGAAAAAAGACACAAATATAAAAATGGAGCACTCCACATGTTCATTCATAACATGCCAAACCACCAACTCTTGAGAGAAGATTTGAGAAAAGCAAAATATATATCAATGAAATTGAGAGATGAGTTCTATATATAGTGAATTGTCTTTAGGCTTTTCTTAATGGTTAGCTTTTCTGAAATTTTATTTTGAAAGTCAATTTTTCAAGAACGCATGGGTATTTCTTCAATTCAAAATTTAAAAATTGTTAAAAGGTCTCACATTTGCGGTTAATTCGAAACAACTGTTGTACACATCAAGTGAAAACCACTTAATAAATTTGTTGCCTAATTATGGTTTTTATGAGCTTCCTTGTGGATCCTCCACTGATAGTTGATAGTTATAAGAGTTTCTTTGTACTTGTTTTCGACGAATATGTAGCCAAGCTGTATGAGTACTTTATCACCAAAATCATGACACGTGTAAATTAACAAATTAATTTGTTTTATTTAAGAAATAAATCACTGACATCAATGAGAATTTATTATTTTTAATTAATATTAATAAAATATATTTATAATTTTTTAATTAATACTAATAGAGTGTAATGAGAATTTATTTTTATGAGAATTTACTTTTTTAAAATTATGTGCTTTATAATGTCTCAAATCATTATTTATGTGATGTGATATTATAAAAGTATTAGTTATTTATGATCCGAAATCATTATATATGGGGTTTGAAGTTTTACATTATTATACCTTTTTGCTAAGTAATATAGAGATTAATTCCAAAAAAAATCATAAAATATGGTGGTTAATTTTGACTTATGATTTTTGAATTTCATACATTATGGATTTTGATGTTTTTAGTCATTATATATGTGAGGTCTGAAATCTCAAATCATTATATTATTGATAGGTTAAAAATATTTAACTTTTTACATCTTTTTGATGTTTAATAAGTAAGGTAGTTCTAAAACTTTGTCACAAATATAATGACTAATATTGATTTCTTATCTTAATGGTTTTTAAATGTCATTTATTATGAAACTTTAGTGATTTCTTGTGAAAAAAATTGTGATAGTAAAATTTCCTCAAGACACCACACCTCAAACTAGGATTTTCATCATAAATGTACCCCTAACACTTATTTATAAAAAGATGTATAAATCTCATTTAGTCTTTCATCACTTAACAAATAAGACCTAAACTTCAGCCACAAAATTGAGCATAAAACATGCATAAAATCATAGATTTTACATTTTAAACATTAATATATGCAATGCCTACTTAAAGGGCTATAGTATGATGTCATCATAAAGAGAAGGTGTACTATCCCTCTCGAAGTGTCTCTGTTATGAAACCAACTCACAAAAAGATAGAAAGGAGAGATCCACGCCTTAGAATTCAGCCTCTTCGAGGGGGCAACCTCCTTTACATTACATAAATGAACAATTCTTGGATGATACAAATGACAAAACCTCCTTTCTATATATAGGAGTCTAAGGAGTCACAATATAATCTAGCCGACCTAACAATAATAATATAAAGCCATAAAAATAACAATAGAGGGATTCTATGGGGCACAGAAATAACAATATGGGGGTAATAGGGGCACAACAATATAAATAAGGGTATAACTACAATAGTAATGGGGTAATCACTAGTATTATAGGGACCCAACATGCCCCTCTCCTTCAAAAAAATGTTGTCCTCAACGCTTGAGCAGTTCTGGATACTTCTACATAAAATTCTCATCCTCCCATGTGGAATCTTCAGCGGATAAGTTCTTCCACTTGATAAGATACTCTGAAATTGATCGATTTCGTAGCTGTCGAGTTCTTGTTTCTGTGACTGCTTCCGGTTCCAATATAATTTTTCCTTCCTCGTCAAGTTCTGGCAATATTGTTTGAACTGGGAGCTTGTCGCCTATAACCTTCTTTAAACATGAAACATGGAAAACTGGGTGCAATCGAGAAGCTGCATGAAGCTCCAATTTGTATGCCATAGTACCAATCTTTTCCAACACCTTGTACGGACCATAATACTTTGGTGATAATTTATTATCCTTCTTAGCTTGCTTTAGGGACATTTGCTTATATGGTTGTAGCCGTAGGAATACCCAATCACCTACATCAAAACTTCTTTTACTGCGATGTTGATCTACCTGTTGTTTCATTCTATTTTGTGCCAACACGAGGTTATCATTTAAGAGTTGGAGGACTTGTTGTTGATGTTCGATGTGATGTTCCACTGCCTGAACCTTAGAATTTTTTCTTAAATATGATGTGATTGATGGTGGTTGGTACCCATAAAGTGCCATAAATGGGGTCATTTTTGTTGCTGTATGGAAGGAAGTGTTTATACCACCATTCAGCCAGAGGCAACCATTTGACCCATTGTGTCTGTTTATCAGATACAAAGCAACGAAGATATCCTTCCAAACATTTGTTTACTATCTCAGTTTGCCCATCAGATTGAGGATGATAAGATGAGCTATGAGCTAACTGAGTACCAAGACAAGAAAATAATTCTGTCCAAAAATTTCCAGTGAAAATGAGATCTCTATCACTTACAATAATCTTTGGGTTTTCCATGTAGCTTTTGAACTGTTTCCATAAATGCAGTAGAAACTGTACTGGCTTTAAATGGATGTGATAATGCACAAAAGTGTGCATACTTGGTAAGTCTGTCAACTACCACCATGATGACACTCTTTCCCTCAGACTTGGGTAAACCTGTGATAAAATCCATTGAAACCTCCTCCCAACGTTGGCTTGGAATGGATAAAGGTTGTAATAGACCCGGTGTCTTAATTGTTTCAACTTTATTTTTTTGGCAAACCAAACATTCCACCACAAACTTTTGAATATCTGATTTAAGGCCATCCCAAAAAAATCCTTCTTAACCCTGTGGTAAGTTTTTAAAAATCCTGAGTGCCCTCCTAAGGGAGAAGTGTGCAATTCCATAAGAATCTTTTGTTTTAGCTGGGAATTCTTACAGAGGTATAAGCGATCTTTGTACCATAACGAATCATTTTGCCAGCTAAATGTATCAGAAGTACTAGAATCTTGTTGTAGCTTTCGAATAAGTTCCACACTTCTTCGTCATTCTTCCATTCCTCCTTGCTTCGTTTATCCAATCTGGTTGGATAATAGAAATGGCACACAACAATGCTTCCATATCCTCATCCTTTCTTAGCTTTCTACGCCTTTCTTTAAACAGTCCATCTTAGCTTCTACACCTTTATTTAAACCAACCATATTACTTCTACATCTTTCTTTAAACCATCCATCTTAGATTCTGTTCCTTTTTGTGCAAGGACAGTTGTTGCACTTGTCTTGTAATTTTGAATATCATGTTGCATTTCTTCCTCTTCTTCATGAGTCATGCTAGAGCTTTCAGGTCCTTACTAGTGTTTGCATTTTCTTTCCTTGGGGCATCATTTACCGATAATAATGCTCTACTATGCCCTTTGAATTCCTTCAAAATAAATTTTCAAACAAGTTTATATAGCAAGCTTAAGCAAAATTTTAAAAAAATCTACACACCTTTTTTCACTTTGTAGGAGCTTGATATTGCCTCTGATGTATCTCTGTACTTTCCAATCATATAGTTTGAAACTGTGACCTGCAGTAGCTCTCTGTGTCCTCTTTCCAATGCCACCATTCTGATCCAAATTGGATTCTCCAAGAAAGAGTTATGCACAATCTCCCAAGATGACCTGATTATAGACCTTCCAGAAGAGTGGAACTGTATGAAGTGCCACGTGTACATTTTTCGACCCTGGTTCTGAAAAAGATATAAAAGAAACTACATTCCGTCCTTTCTGTACCTCTTACGAAATTTCAATCCAATCCCCAGCGAGAAAGTTATGACATTTTCCCTATCACCTGTTTTTAATGTAATTCAGGAGTTTGTAAAAAACTAACTTCCTCAAATCATATCCCGCAAATATCGCGCAAAAAATCTGAAATTCGGACCCAAGGTTAGCGTGATTTCTTCTCAAATGGTTTTTTTTGTGACTTCTGAAACGTCACAGAAAAAAAGTTGTAGCGAAAATTTCCACGATGACCTGTTTGGAGCAGCGAAACCCTAGAATCCAAAGCTCTGATACCAAATGTTATGAAACCAGCTCACAAAAAATAGAAAGGAAGATCCATGCCTTAGAATTTTAGCCTCTTCGAGGGGGAACCTCCTTTACATTACATAAATGAACAATTCTTGGATGATACAAATGACAAAACCTCCTTTCTATATATAAGAGTCTAAGGAGTCACAATAAAATCCAGCCGACCTACCAATAATAATATAAATCCACAAAAATAACAATAGAGGGATTCTATGGGCACAGAAATAATAATATAGGGGTAAATTGGGCAATAGGGGCCAACAATATAAATAAGGGGTATAACTACAATAGTAATGGGGTAATCACTAGTATTATAGGGACCCAACAGTCTCAAGCCATCATCATCCTCATTTAGGCTTTGGAACAAGGCAATGCCAATCAAGATGACGTAAGGCCAATTTGGGGCACCCTAGGTCCTTGGGGTACATCATCAATCCTAATAACGCTCTGTCTTATTAGCTCATCATTTTAGCCTTTAGAGGTGCAAGAGGTCATGCATCCATGCAAGGGATCCTCAAGGCCCAATACTCATCTAGTCTATGTGCGAAATGTTGTGGCTATAAGGCCATAAGTGCTCTCATGCTAGGCTATACATCCTCTTCAGGTGTTGCAAATGTATCAAGCCACCTCTCAAGGAATATCCAATGCATCTAAAGAAAATACCTCAGACATGCTGTCAAGATAAAGTGAGATCAATATAATTATGTAAAGAAACCACAAAAGTATCATAGTGACCATATTTAATACAAAGGGCACCAAAATTCTTCACACATGCCTTTCCTTCAAATGTATTTATAGTTGATGATTTGTAAGCAAGTTACTGCACTTATGTCCAATTAGCCCTATTATATGCCTTCCAACCCCAAGGGAAGGACAATTCACAGGAGGCACATAAATCCACAGGGGCATGTGATTAAAGATGGGAATGGAATGGGAAAGACTTCAAGGAGGATGCCATTATCATGGTAACAACTGAACGAGGTCCAACACCTTGTGTGTACAATTTTATATAGATTTTTTTTTTTAATATAGAAATAGATTTATTTATTATTTTATTTTATTTATTTATATCTTCATGCCTAGTGTAAGAAAAGCCATGGAAACATAGACGTTTTCCATTCCATTGAGCTAAAATTTAGTCATTGTTATAAATTTTATTCCCAATAAGGTTTGAGAAGGACTCAATACCTTTTTGGAGAATGTTGCTTTTCTACATTTACCATTCCATAACATTTCATTAGATATAAAATTTTCCAGTGAAATAGTGATTGAAAATTTATGGAATTTTGGATATAACAAATGGCATGTTGATTATTCCCTTTGTAATATGAAAATGCTAAAGAAGACGATGACTCCCTCAAACAAGAATTTGATGTTGAAGAAAATTCTAAATAATGATGACTTCTCCTCAATAATTTCTCCAAATAGAGTCAATGTTTCTTATCTTCACAATCTCTTTTGAAGTGAATTTGATATATATTTTAATTGGGAACAAGTTATGTTCTTATATGGTTTTATAAAGCAATTTTATATAATTTTATAAGAAATTCCAATCCAAGGGCATTGTTTATAATAATTTAGATGGGGATAATTTTTTGTCAACATCTTCATTGTTAGTAAAAAAATTACTTGCTTTTGAGATGATTTTATGCCATCTATTTGAATATGAAAATTCCAATCCTCTAAAATGACTATTCAAGAATAGTTGGCATTGGAAAGTATCACTTATTCATTATATTTATAAATATCTTTCTAATTTGGTAGTATTGGTATTAGGGTTTTTCTTTTGCTCACTTCGATTGGTATAATTGAATTGTGTTTCGCATATATGCAAAAAAAAAAACAAACTATTCTCTCAAAATTCCTCTTAAATATATGAAAAAAAATACATGGCCAATATCCAAAAATATTTCAAGAAGAAATTCAACACATATTCGATATAATTTCTTTGAAAAATGAGCTTCATAGGTCAAATATTTTCATATAGATAGATTCTCATTTACAAATCTAATTGTTGAAGTCTGAAATTGTTTTCTTTTTTACTACCTTTTCCATTCCTCTCTGCACCTTTTTGTCACCATTTGTAGCAGTCTCAACATACTCAAGGTCAATTCAACTTATAGAAAGGTATTTTCATCCATGTTTCTTTATGAATTATAATGAAAACATCTTACAATAACATAATTGTGAACATTCCAAAGCTAATGTTGAATTTCATTCAGCCATATCCATGATTAGAGAGGTTGCAATGAATCAATAAAGGAATGAAGTGTATAGAAGATGACAAATGTTCACTACATGGATGACCACCTATGGCATGACTTGGCAGCCTACAAAGATCAGGAGATCTAAGAGTCAAACTCAAATTCACAAACTATGAGTATGACAGTGCAATGGTCAAGTGAAGCAACAGGAGATCAAAATGACATTAGGCAAGTGTGCAAGGACTTGTTCAATCACAAGGATATGATATGAGAAGAATCCTTCATGATTTTATCTTTCAATAGAAAATCATGAGGAGATAAATTTTAGTTTAAATCTATTTCCTAGATGGCAGAATAGTTTCATTTGTATCGCATAAAACACTTGAAGTTGTTTAATGAACACTTGTATAAAAGCCATAAGGCGGGACCCAAAATATAGTTCAATTATTAAGTTATTGTGGTTCATTTCCAAAATTTGTGATACTATGTTTCAAGTTAATACAATCCTCTGTTTCAATTCGTGCTAAGCAATCATTTGATTGATAGTAGACTTATGCTCATGGGAGGGCCCCTTGTCGAGTTGTAAGGTATTTAGTTTTGTTTATATTTCAATTTTTTCATAGTGTGATATTTTTCTGAAGATTATTTTCCTTTGAGTATTTCATTACAATTATGATTTGATCATTTGTTATTTCA